>JAKUCM010001026.1:0-69269 GCA_023374145.1 Lepidium sativum | reverse complement strand
CCTTCCAATCTTTTTCTCCGAATCCACGTCTACCATTTTCCAACTTAGGGCATCCGCAACTAAGTTTGCTTTACCGGGATGGTAATTTATGTCCAGTTCATAATCCGCTATAAGTTACATTCATCGCCATTGCCTTAGGTTCAAATCCGGTTGAGTGAAGATTTACTTCAAACTCTTATGGTCCGTGAATACTTGGACCTTACCACCATAAAGGTAGGATCGCCATATCTTCAAGAAGAAAACCACTGTAGCTAACTCTTGATCATGACTGGGGTAATTCACTTCATGTTTCCTCAACTATCGTGATGCATAAGCAGTCACCTTCCCGTGTTGTATCAGTACACAACCCAAACTCATCCATGATGCGTCTGTATACACCACATAAGGCTCACTCAGTTCTGGCAAGACCAAAACTGGAGTACTCATTAGTATGTCCTCAAGCTTTGAGAAACTCCCTTCGCACTCCTTAGTCCATTTGAAAGGGACCTTCTTCCAAGTAAGTTGAGTCATAGGTTGTACCATGCTTGCAAAGCCCTTAACAAAATTTCGGTAGTACCCAACTAACCCATGAAAACTCCTTACTTCGGATGCGTCCAAGGGTCTAGGTCATCCTGAAATTGCCTTGATCTTTTCTGGACCTCAGACACTCCCTTATCTGAGACCACATGACCCAAGAATCTGATTTCCCTTTGCCAAAAGCTGCACTTACTTAGCTTACCGAACAACTTGTGTTCCCTTAGCTTTCCCAAAATCATCCTTATGTGACCTTGATGCTCTTCCTGAGACATAGAGTACACCAGAATGTCATCTATGAAGATGATCACGAATTCGTCCAAGAATTCCTGGAACACATCGTTCATCAATTTTATGAAGACAGTTGGAGCATTGATCAACCCGAATGGCATGACCACAAACTCGTAGTGTCCATACCTTGTCCAAAGGCTGTTATCCGAACGTCAAGCTCCACAAATGGGATCTGATGATAACTCGAAGCCAAATCAATCTTCGAGAACCAGGTAGCACCTTAGAGTTGGTCTAACAACTCGTCTATCCGCGGAAGAGGGTACCTGTCCTTTATCGTTACTCGAATCAACCCGCGGTAGTCGATGCACAACCTGAAAGTGCCATCTTTCTTCTTGACGAAGAGCACTGGTGCACCCCAATGTGAACTAATTGGGTGAATGAATCCCTTATCCATTAATTCACTAAGTTATCTCTTTAACTCGGTCATCTCTGCAGGCGCCATCCGATAAGGTGCCTTAGAGATTGTAGCTGTCCTGAGTTCTAACTCGATCGTGAAAGGATCAGATCGAGATGGTGGTAAACCATTCACTGTCGTGAACACATCCTCAAACTCATTCACCACCGGAATGTCCTTAAGTTCTATGTTCGTCCCTATTTCAGCAGTTGTGATCATAGCTAAGTACACTTTATATCCTTGTTCGACCATCCGTTCTGCCTGGATATCCGAAATAATCAGATTTTCTGAGCTTGGTCGGATTCCCTGAAACACCAACTGATTCCCACCATTCTCAAACTTCACTCGAACGCGATGGCAGTCCAAGTGTTCCTTGTTCCTTCCAAGCCAATCCATTCTCAAGATCACGTCATAAGACTTCACTTGGCAAATCACAAGATCGGCTGGCATGCTAACTCCCTCTATGAGCATTGGGACGTTCCAAACATTACCCAAGATGTCCGTTAATTTCCCACCAGCGCCTCGGACTAATCCATTCGTTCCTTGGTTTCCTTCTGGAATCCTTCCGTTCCTATCATTCGTGGGTGCACAAAACAATGAGTTGCCCCTGAATATAACAATACATGGGTTATCACACCACCCATTTTTACAGTTCCTACAAATTCGTCTATAATGCTAAGAACCCTAAAACACGCAACAAGCAAGCAAGTTCTCTAAGAAAATGCAAAGGTAAAAAGTAAGAAGACTCATCGGTGATTGGGCGTGCAGTGTTCTGATTAAACGGAAGCTTGATCCTCTTCCTCTGACGTTCCCGTCACAGCTTGGGAAGTCGCCTCGTTTAACACATTCCTTCTGGTTCGGTTACTTCTAGCTATCTATAGTGACCAGATTGACTAAGTTAGTCCCTCTTACTAATTAGTTCAGTTTATACGCACAATACTACATATCAGTCTTACCGCGAGACCTTGGCGTGAGGAGGATAGATTTCCATTCATCTAACCCGTTTATGCAATACTCGATTATCCTATAACCAAACCGCGCTCTGATGCCAACTTGTGGCACCCTAACTCGTGATGACTATGTCCGGATTCGATTTAGTTTGGTTGTGGGCAGACCAAATACTTAGACAATTTTGGTTATGTTATTTACTTAATCCGTTTTTGGTTTTGTGACAGTTCGATAAGGCCAAAAGTATGCATAAACTAATCAATGAGGTTCTACTACAACAAGTTTGTAAGAATGATTAAATGTATGTATCTAGACCTAATTATCCCAGTCTTATACCATCCTTCCTCCCTCTCACCCCGATCTTGCTCCTACTAAGCCACTTTCACGGTCATTGGGTAAATCACCTACAATCATGCAGATTGGGTAAGCAAACAAATTTTCTTGGTGAGTCTGTCATTCCATCCCACTAGGCCAAACCAGAAACGCATCCAAAAAATAACACAATTAAGTCATTGAACAACATTATTCATGCACAGAGTCCGATCAAATCTGTTTCCTCGGTTACCCGGATTCACCCGAATCAACTCAAACAACAATCATGAACGGAAATACAGTAATCATTCATCCAGTATATCCAGTCAAGCTAGCAATCCTAACCCGTCTAAGACTTAATCCCACTATTGCCCAAAAACGATCCCTAGATCAACCACAAAAGTCCCGAAACTCACATTTGCCTTAGCCTTTTTCTGACACCGTTTGATGCAAATTCAGTCAGATTATTCAGATCATGTCTCGATCACTCTTGATCTGTCCTTTTTCTTGCTCGAAATCGATCACAATTAGCCTTAGATCTTCGCAAAGATTTCCCGTTTTCCTTAGAGATTTTCATGATTTTTCGTGAAAGAATGTGGCTGTTGTGGCTTTTACTTATATTTATAGGGTTTTGGGTGCAGAACCATAACCCTAATTCGTCTAAGATAGGCAAAATTCAATCTCACCCAAGTTGGACCAAGTCATGTCTTATAAGACATTGAGATTAAGCTTTCATGGTATATGATTATATATAATATCATAAAGGGTGATTTGTTAGATTATGACAATAGTAAGAGTTAATAATTTAAAATAAAGCAAATTTTTGAAAATTTAGTATAGATAATAGTTTAAAAAATTTATAAATACCATTTTTCCCCTTTTTAAAAAAATTTATAAATACTATTTTGCCGATTTCGGTTTGCATCAACAGTGTCATGAGGTAAAATTGAGCTACATGCCAACTGTAGTCATTCATTCACAACCACAAGATACTCCCCCTATCTTTGTAAGTAACGAAAGACAATTTGAAGTGATTGTGCAACAATTTTGTAAAGAAGTAATGCGTTTATGTGTCGAGATTTCCATTAGATCTCGTGTGTCAGTGAGTTTCCCTGAAAAAGGTAACAATAAAGGTAATGATGACGTGAAATTCCATTATAATTGGGAGAACTATGATGCTTCGTGTAATAGAGTTGACCCTTGGACTAATAGAGTTGATCCTTTGTCTAGTAGAGATGGCCCTTGTAGTAGAGTTGGTCAAAAGTGTGGTGTAGTTGATCCGGTGTTTAGTAAAGGTGAACCGAATAATGAGTGTATGCTGTAAAATAACACAAAACTGAACATGATGAGGAAAATGATGTGGATTTAAGATTCGACTGTTGCGCTGATATGGATGGCGCAATCTCAGATGTTGAAGATTATATTAATGATCATACAAAATCAAAGGAAGGAGAGAAGAAAAACCTCTCGGAGAAAACAATGGGGTTGGATATGAAGGTTGAATATTTGGACAGAAAAATGTTAGCACTAGCATTGGTTGTTGGGCAACGATACTCATCAAAAAAAGAACTCATGACGAGGCTAAAGATTCTTTTTTTCCTACAAAGGTTTGACTTCGATGTTGTCGCTTCATCGAATACAGTGTTAGATGTGAATGTTGGGTATCAAACTGTCAGTGGAGAGTGCGAGCTTCACCTGTTGATGACGGTGGTTGTTTCTTTGTTCGAAGGTATATGGGAGAAGATAGTTGTTCTGTTACAAAGAATCATGTCATGCACGACAAGCGTCCACTGAAGTCTTAGGACGGTTATACGTTAAACTCGTAGGTGGAATTGGGTCATATGTTCTTCCTTGATACGTTGCTGATTCAATGAACAAGCAATTGGTCTGGAGATACAAACTTTATATAACGTAGTATAGGCATGGTGGAGTTAATCTTCGTTGTAGTAGAGTTAATGTAGTTAGTTAAACTTGTTTAGTATAGTTAAATATCGGTATGGTGGAGTTAATTTTTACGTAGTAGAGTTACTGTGGAAATAGTAGAGTTAATCTTCCTTGTAGTGGAGTTAGTGAAGTCACGATGGAGTTAAACTTGTTTGTAGTAGAGTTAAATGTCCTCGTAGTGGAGTTAATCTATTTGTAGAAGAGTAGTGAAGTTAAGGTGGAAATAATAGAGTTAATATTCTTTGTAGTGGAGTTAATGTAGTCAGTTAAACTTGTTCGGTAGAGTTAAATGTCTCTATGGTGGAGTTAATTTTTACGTAGTAAGATTGATGTGGAAATAGCAGAGTTAATCTTCCTTGTAGTGGAGTTAATGTAGTCACGATGGAGTTAAACTCTTTTATCGTAGAGTTAAGTGTCCTCGTAGTGGAGTTAAATGTCCTTCATAGTAGAGTTAATGTCGTCATAATTACAATTTATGCAGCTGAAGTACTGAAAAGAATACGGTACTCTAAGCCAAGCACGAGCCCTAGTTACAGAAACTTCTGATACACTATAATTGTTTGCTATTAGAAGAGCAAATCTCGAAACCCTAATAAAGCTCGAAGTAGACGGGCAAGACAGATTAAAGTTTCTATTCATAGCATTTGATGCAACTATTAGGGGTTTTCCGTACATGAGGAAGGTTGTTGTTGTTGATGGTACCTTTTTGCAAGGGAAATAACTGTAACCATGCAAGACAGTAACTTCAACATATTTCCTATGGCTTTCGGTGTGGTTGATACCAAGAGTGACAAATCTTGGGAATGGTTTCTTAGACACCTGAACTGAGTCTAATTACCCGATAATTACCCGATAATTTATATGTTAGCACGTATATTATGTAGTATTGATATGGTCTAGGACCTCATCTGTATTAACAAATATTTTATTGGGTAACATTACCTGTAAACAAAAAGCTACGAGTTAGATGGTATAGAGGCACATACATAGTAATGTTTGAATTAGTGAGTAATATATATGTTACTCAGAAAACATATATGTTAACGGTTGATGATATATATGTTAATCAGATAACTCATATATTTTAATAAGAAAATATATGAGTTAGTGGGTAATGTACATGTTACTCGGATAACATATCTGTTAACGGATATATTATACGGTAACAAATAAAATATCTGTTAACATATATATTATATGATAAAAAAAATTTTGGTTAGCACATATAGTGTGTGTTAATATATTTAGTATTTGGTAACATATTTATTATCTATTAAAACATTTATTATCTGATACGACATATTTGAATATATCCACTAACAAAAAATTGACATGGATAACAAATATATTATATGGTAACAAATTTATTATTACGTAAATATCTATTTGATTAGCATATATGTTGTGCACTACCGTATATATTATCTGCTAACACATATAGTATATGATAAAATATAAGTTAGAAATTTACCTTCATATTCACAATACATGTATATTAAATTAATTTCTTTTAAAAATTAATTGGATTGAAAAATGAGCAAAGAGATGGAGAGAAAATAAATGAGAGGAAATTGCTACCTTAGCGAAAGAGAAAGATGGAAAAAGGAGTAGAGACAATTGAAAGGAAAGTGGTGAAGTCTTTAGAGCATATGAGCGAAAATGTCATATTTGTGTAAATAGAAGCTTATTGTTTATAGGTCATGCAATCACCTAATTAAACAGAATTTAGTGTTATTTTTTTTTGTCAAAGACTTACTTCATTCATTAAAACTCAAGGGTTTTGGATACAAAAGGAGAGAGTATCATTTGCTAAACGATTTGCAATAAGATTTTGCTCTCGATGAACATAGATGAAGGATATATAATCAGATGCTAAAGAGAGAGAGAACATATCTGCTAGCACTCCATAGATCTCGTCTAGGAGAAGCTTTAAAGAGATCGAGGATATCAGAGCTTAATAGTCTGAGAACATTCCGAGGGATTTGACATTTGAATGAGTCGTTGTCTTCAGAACACAATAGATTGCTAGAGCCTCCGCCATCAGGGGGACACGACGTGATGGCTTGATTCATGGAATTAAGAAGTGGATCCATCAATCAATTTATTGAAAGCCCAACTCAGCATGCAACACATCTCTCCTTCGACCACGATGCATCAGTGAAGCAGATAAGTTCCAAGTGGTTGTGATTTGCTTCGGGTCTTGTGAGACCTGAGATTTGTTTACGTATAAATAGATGATAAAAGCCGTCGCTGCCCTATTTTCACGAAAATCTCTAAGTAAAAGGTAGAAATTTTTACTAAGTTCTCTAAGGCTATTTCGATCGATTTCGAGCAAGAGAAAGGATGGATCAAGAGTGTTCGAGACTGGATATGTGTAACCAGACTAAATTCACGTCAAGAGGTGTTAGAAAAAGCTAAGGCAAAGATGAGTTCTTGGGACCATTGGGTTGATCTATGTATGTGTATTATGACCGACTGATTACCATATTTTTGTTCATGAATGTTGCTTTTGTTGATTCGGGGGAATCCGAGTGACCAAGACAACATGATCGAACTTTGTGCATGAATACTGCTTCTTCTCTGACTTGATTACTTTATTGTTTGATGCGTTTATGGTTTGGCCTAGTGGGACGGAATGACCGACTCACTAAGAAATTTGTTTGCTTACCTAATCTCTGTGATTGTAGGTGATGATTTACCCAATGACCATGAAAGTGGCTAAGTAGGAGCGAGATCAAGGCGAAAGGGAGGAAGGATGAAATAACACTGGGATAAACTGGGTCTAGATACATTTATTTTATCATTCTTGCAAACTTTATTATACTAGAACCACATTGGTTAGCTTATGCATATTTTGGGCTTATCAAACTGTTACAAATCAAAAATAGACTAAGTAAATAAAGGAACCTAAATTGGCTAAGTATTTGGTCTTCCCACGACCAAACTGAATCAATCCGGACATAGAAATCTTGAGCTAGGGTGCTATAACTTAGTATCAGAGTGCGGTTTGGTTCTAGAATAGTCGGGTATTGCATAAACGGGTTAGATGATTGGAAATCCATTATCCTCACGCCAAAGTCTCGCGGTAACACTGATATGTAGTATTGTGGGTATGAATTGAACTAAGTTGGTAAGAGGGACTAACATAGTGAATCTGGTCATTGTAGATGGCTAAGAGTAACCGAATAAGAAGGCATAATGCAGGTAATGAGGCGACTTCCCGAGCTGTGGCGGGAAGGTCTAGGGAAAAGGATGTCTAAGTGTGGATAATCAAAGTGTCGAGGGAACTGAGCCAAGGACATCTGGTTCCCAGCGGCCTCCCAACGTGAGTTTTGGTACCATGAATCCAATTGGGATGAGCGAAGTGTTTGCCTTGTTGAGCCAAGTCTAGTAGAGAATGCTTGCTGTAGTGCCTGATGCAGTAGTACCAACGTGGGTGATTTCGGTACTGGTGAAGAATGTTGTCGAAGAGGTACTAACTATGGTAACTCCATCGTACCTGAAGATGATGGATCATATGCAAAAGTTGGGCAGTAAGTTCTTTTCGAGAGGTGCCAAGACAATTGAGGTAGATGAGTGGCGGAGTAGACTCGAGAGCAACTTTAACTCTATCTGTTACCCAGAAGAGTTTAAGCAGGACATTGCGGTCCACTACTTGGAAGGGGATGCGCATAACTGGTGGCAAGGTGTGTCGGGTCAAATGGATAACCCGAACTCTAGTTGGGAGACCTTTGGTAAGGAGTTTTGGGCAAAGTACTTCCCAACGGAAGTGTTCGATCGGCTAGAGGGAGTCTTTCTGGACCTTTGCCAGGGATATATGTTCGTAAGGGAGTATGAGACCAAGTTTAACAACCTTAGGCGGTGTGTGGGTTGCGAGTTGGACGATGAGAAATACCAATTTCATCCCTTCATGTGCGGACTACGGATTGAGCTCTAGGACGTTTGGTATGTCCGAAAATATAATTCGGTTGTCGAGTTGGTGAAAAAGCAACATAGTTGGAAAGCGGGTTGGGAGAAGCTAAGTTATTGGGGGAAAGGAAGCGAGTCCATATTGTACCGCAAATCCAATCAGGGAGTTCTACGAGACCCAAAGTCAAGAAGATGGAAGGGAATGGGTCGGTGAAGCTGAGTGTTGCTCGCAGTACGTGCAAGATTTGCGGGAAGGAGCATTCTGGTACGTGCAGATTTGCCTTGGGCTCGTGCTTTCGAGCTAGTGACGCAAGGGTGTGCTATAACTGTGGTGAGGCCGGGCACATCAGGACACAATATCCAAAGTTGGCACAGTCTTCTGGGAAACAGGATAGTGAAGCACTGCCTCTCATGCCACCGCCAGCTAAGAGGCAAGTGTTGATGTCAAGGGCTTATTCGATGGTTGTGGATCCATCAAATCAGAACATTACATGCCCAATCACCGGTGAGTCTTTTCACTTTTTACCTTAGCATTTTCTTGGTGAACTTGCTTGTATGTTGTGTCTTTTACGGTCCCTAGCATTCTAGACGAATGTGTAGTAACTGTGAATATGGGTGGTGTGGCAACCCATGTATTGTTTGATTCAGGGGCAACACATTGTTTTGTGCACCCACGGATGATCGGCACTGAAGGATTCCAGAAGGAACTCGGGGAAGGTAATGGATTAGCCTGAGCTGCTAGTGGCAAGTGATGGACATTTTGGGTAATGTCTGGGACGTCCTAGTGCTCATTGAGGAAGTGAGCATGCCAATTGATCTTGTGATCTGTCAAGTGAAGTCTTATGACGTGATCTTGAGAATGAATTGGCTCGGAAGGAACAAGGCACACTTAGGCTGTCATCGCGGTCAAGTGAAGTTTGAAAATGGTGGGAATCAGTTGGTGTTTCAAGGAATCTAATCCACCTCAGGAAATCTGATCATTTCGGTTATCCAAGAAGAGCGGATGGTCGAACAAGGATGTGAAGCGTACTTAGCTACAATCACAACTGCCAAAATTGGAATGGATACATAACTTAAGGATATTCTGGTGGTAAATGAGTTCAAGGATGTTTTCGCGGCAGTGAAAGGTTTACCACCATCTCCATTCGATCTTTTCACGATCGAGTTAGAACCCTCTCAAATCTCTAAGGCACCTTATTGGATGGCGCCTGCTAAGATGGCCGAGTTAAAGAGACAACTTAGTGAATTGACGGATAAGGGATTCATTTGCCCAAGTAGTTCATCTTGGGGCATCAGTGCTCTTTGTCAAGAAGAAATATGCCACTTTCAGGTTGTTCATTGACTACCGCAGGTTGAACCAAGTAACGGTAAAAAACAGGTATCCTCTTCTGTGGGTAGACGAGTTGTTGGACCAACTCAGAGGTGCTACATGGTTCTCAAAGATTGATTTAGCTTCGGGTTATCATTAGATCCTAATTGTAGAGCCTGACGTTTTGGAAGACAGCCTTCTGGACAAGGTATGAACACTTTTAATTCGTGGTCATGCCATTTGGGTTAATTAATGCTCTGACGGCCTTCATGAAACTAATAAACGACATGTTCAGAGAATTCTTGGATGAATTCGTGATCATCTTCATAGATGATATTTTGGTGTACTCTAAGTCTCCGAAGGAGCATCAAGGTCACTTAAGGACAGTTTTGGGAAAGCTAAGGGAACATAAGTTGTTCGGGAAGGTAAGTAAGTGCAACTTATGGCAAAGGGAAATCGAATTCTTGGATCATGTGGTCTCAGATAAGGGAGTGTCCATGGATCCCACAGTGATCAAGGTAATTTCAAGCTGGCCTTGAACCTTGAATGCATCTAAGGTAAGGAGTTTCCTTGGGTTGGTTGGGTACTACAGATGTTTTGTCAAAGGCTTCGCAAGTGTGGTGCAATGATATCCCTTTCAAATGGACCACATAGTGCGAAGGAAGTTTCTCAAAGATTATTGACATGCTAACGAGTACTCCAGTTTTGGTCTTGCCAGAATCGAGTGAGTCTTATATGGTGTATACGGACGCATCACGAATGGGTTTTAGTTGCATATTGATGCAACATGGGAAGGTGATTGCTTATACATCACGATAGTTAAGGAAACGTGAAGTGAATTACCCCACTCATGATCTAGAATTGGCTGCAGTGGTTTTCGCCATGAAGATATGGCAATCATACCATTATGGTGGGAAGGTCATTTACCCTAGAAGACGCTTATTCTAGAAGCAAACGAGAAAGAGTTTTAGGGCAACATAGCCGTTTAGAAAAAAGGAAAAAATAGATTGTCCCAAGATATGGTTCCAATTCTATTTTTCCTTTTTCTTATTTTCCCTTTTCATATTTTTCCTTTTTTCGATTTTTCCTTTTTCTAGTTCCTTTTCTCTCTTGTATCTCCTTCTATATAAACACTCATCGTAAAATGTTTTCATAAGTAAGAAGAAGAGAAGAGTCTTCTCTAATATTCTCCCTAATTCTCTCTTTATTTTCCGCAAGTATAGTTAATCTTTGGTGTTAATTCTCACATGGTATCAGAGCAATGATTCTCGGCCATTCTCTTCTTCTTTAATCTCTTAATCTTCTCAGGTTTCTCTTATCTTGATCGACTTTTTGCAAAGCAAGAACTCCAAAAATCAGAGGAAAAGATTTCCATGTCTTCTCTACAAAGGTACGATCTTTCCTTAAGTTTCAAGCTTACGGGTCTTTTGATTCTCAGGGATAAGGTGTGAAGAAGTTTTGTTTGTATAAACAATGGATTTCACACAAGCTAAGTCTTCTATGGTCTCCGTGACACTCAAGGCTGTCAATTATCTACTTTGGCCTCGAACATTGAAGACCACGCTTCGCACAAGAAGGGGTTTTTGGAGCCACGTTGTAAGGGAAAAACCTCCAATGGAATCTCTTTATAGTGACGTAGAAGAGGATGATCTTCTTGATGAGGATGATGAATGGTTTCAAATGGACCAAGCTGTCAAGTCTATCATCCAAAGCTCTCTAGATCTGCCAATCCTTGAGACTTACTCATATTGTGAGACGGCTAAAGAGTTGTGGGATACCTTAAAGAAGGTCTATGGGAATGTCTCAAATCTCACAAGGGTTTTCGAAGTGAAAAGACTCTAGCCAACCTCTCTCAAGAGGAAATGGACTTCACCGAATATTTTGGGAAGTTTAGATCTTTGTGGGCAGAACTTGACATGTTAAGGTCATTCTCCGTGGATCTGAAGGTAATTAGGTAAAGGAACGAAGAGGATAAGGTCTTCATCCTCTTGATGAATTCTAATCCGGATTACAAGGACCTTGTGAAGCACATCCTTAGGTCAGCCGCAAGCTCCAGATCCCTTCCTAGTCTTGAAGATGTGTGCACCGAAATCAAGAGAAAGGATCCATAGAGTTGTTTGAAGGAAAAGGAAGCTCGGGTCTCGTTACCGCAAATAAGGCCCAAGGGAAGTTTGAGGACAGGAAAAAGCCCATTTGTGACTACTGCAAGAAGAAAGGCCACTCCAAGGAGAAATGTTGGGTGCTTTATCCACACCTCAAACCATCAAGGTTCAAGGATCCCAATGCTAACTTGTCTCACAAAATCTCGGTGGATCATGGGCATATGCTCGGCTCGTCTTCGGCCCCTTCCAAGGATCAAAAGCACTTGACCGCAGTCTCATCTTCGTTCAATGGAGCCATAAAGAGATCCGACCTTGAATCTCTAATCAACTCTCTTAAATCCTTATGAGATTCCAACATCTGCTATTACACTCGAACTCTCTTTAAACATTTGGTTATTGACTCTGGAGCCTCTCATCATATGATTAGTGATAAGGGGTTTGTTAGTAACATAGAACCAGTTGTGGGAAGTGTTGTAATAGCAAATGGAAATAGGATATCAGTTAGTGGAATAGGGAATCTAGATCTATTTGATAAGAAATCTAGGGCCTTATATTTATCAGAGTTTACATTGAATCTGTTATCGGTTAGGAGGATAGCCCTTATGCCATCAAAAGATAGAGTCTTTGATGCCTTTAAAAATTTTGAGGCTTATGTAACTAATCACTTTAACTCAAAATTGAAGGTACTTAGGACATATAATGGAGGTGAATACATGAGTAAAACCTTCCAAGAGCATGTAACCAAACAAGGGATCTTACACCAAACAAGTTGCCCTTATAACCCACAACAAAACGGGATTGCGGAGAGAAAAAACCATCACTTGATGGAAGTTACAAGATCCATTATGTTTCATATGAATGTCCCTATAAGTTTTTTGGGGGTTGCAGTCATGACAACATGTTATCTCATTAACCGGACACCAACAGAAATTCTCCAAGTGTGTCTCCATACAAGGTATTAAACAAAACCGAACCTCCATTGAATCACCTACGTACCTTTAGTTGTGTATGTTTTGTCTTAGTGCCCGGAGAGCTTAGGAACAAACTTGAAGCCAAGAGCAAGAAGTGCATGTTCCTAGGTTACTCATCCACCCAAAAAGGATACAAATGTTATGATCCAGTTTCTAAGAGGATTCCTTTTTCTCGGGATGTAAAATTCATTAAGGATCATGGATTCTATGGAGAAAGGAATTGGGTGGATCTCCATGATTTGTGAGAACCAGTAATGGATAGGTCTGCCAGTTTACGGTTCCTCCTTCACCACCTAGGCATAACAGACTCATCCTCGGCTCCAAACTCCCAAAGTACTCCTCGGACTCAAGACCCCACGACTGAATCTTCTGGGGCTACAAACACTCCCAACCTTCTCCTCGGGCTCCAAGCGCCCAGCCTACTTCTCTCCAGGATCCAAGTGCCCCGAGTGCACTAATCCTTACGGATCAACAGCCTTGCACCCAAGACCACGGTTCTATTCACATTCCGGGTCCGCAAGACTCACCGAACGATCATATTGTGACAGATCCGTCTCCCGGACCTAACCCGGTTGCTCCAATAGTAGAACCAACAACTGGTACTCAATCTCTCCGGACAAGCACACAGATTCGGAACACGAAGGTCTATTACAATGCTCAAGCCATGGCCCAACCGCCGCAAACTGTTTTTTTGATTGACATTTTACCTTCTGATTTTCAAGCTTTTCTTGGCAAAATTGTGTTGGACCAGGTTCCCCAAAGCTATGATGAGGCTAAGCAAATCAAGGAATGGAAGGTTGCGGTTGATGATGAAATTCATGCTATGGAAAGAAACCGAACGTGGGATGAGGCGGATTTACCAAAAGGCAAGAAAGTTCTGACATCTAAGTGGGTGTTTACCATCAAATACAAGAGTCATGGAACTATTGAAAGATACAAAGCTCGACTTGTTGCTCGCGGATTCACACAAAACTATGACGTTGACTACACCGATACATGTGCACCGGTTGCCAAGCTCCACACAGTAAGGGTTATTATTTTCTTAGCTACTAATCTATCATGGGAATTGTGGCAGATGGATGTCAAGAATGCTTTCCTTCAAGGTGAACTTGATGAGGAGGTATACATGGTCCTACCTCCCGGTCTTGACTCCAAGTTCCCTCCCGAAAAAGTTTTAAGGCTTCAGAAAGTAATTTATGGCTTGAAGCAATCACCAAGAGCTTGGTACCACAAGCTTAGCTTTACTCTTTGAGATCATGGGTTCAAGAAATCCGAAGCGGATCACACTCTCTTTACCCTTAAGGGTCCCCAAGGTATTGTGCTGGTTTTGATCTATGTCGATGATCTTATCATGTCCGGTGATGATAAGGACGACATTGCAGCCACCAAAATATATTTTAAATCTATCTTTGACATTTAAGATCTAGGGGAACTAAGGTATTTTCTAGGGATTGAAATTTGCCGATCTTCGGATGGCTTATTTCTTTCTCAACGAAAATACACTCGATTTAGTTGATGAGACGGGTATGCATGACTGTAGACCAGCCAAGAATCTTCTTGAAGACTGCTACAAGGTTAACCGAAAGGGGGAGAGGAACGACGAACCATTTGACGACATTCTACAATATCGGAGGCTTGTCGGCAAGCTAATTTGTCTTACAATATCTCGGCCCGACTTGTGTTTTGCAGTGAATCAAGTGAGTCAGCATATGCAACCACCAACAAAGTATCATTGGACAATGATGGAGATGATTCTCAAGTATCTCAAAGGAAGCTCGAATCAAGTCATTTGGATGGGAAAGAATGAGAGCTCAGATATTGCGTAATATTGTGATGCAGATTGGGCTGGAGATAGGAATGATAGGAAGTCTACCACAAGGTATTGTACATTTGTTGGAGGCAACCTAGTGACTTGGAAGACAAAGAAGCAAAAGGTGGTGGCATGCTCGAGCGCCGAATCGGAGTATAGAGCGATGAGGAGGTTGATCGATGAATTGGTATGGCTGGGATCTCTTCTCAAGGACTTAGGCCAAGAAGCAAAGGAACCAACTACTATGCATTGTGACAACCAAGCAGCAATTCACATAGCATCCAATCCCGTTTTTCACGAAAGAACTAAGCATGTAGAAGTGGATTGTCACAAAGTTCATGAGCGCATAGAAGAAGGTGTAGTTCTCCCATGTTATACACCAAGTGAGGATCAATTGGCGGACATCTTCACCAAAGCCGCAAGTAACAAGGTTTGCAATCACATATATCGTAAGCTTGGTCTTGTGAGCTTGGAACGCTCTTGACTTCATGTCCTATAAACCCGAGTTCTACACACTGTTTTTCCCTTGGCTAAAGGGTTTGTCCCACATGGTTTTCCTTATCAAGGTTTTTAATGAGATGTAGTGTTCGGGTTTCCAATCTAAGCCTTTGTTCCTTACGGTTTAGTTTGAGGGGGAGTATTAGTCGAGTCCATTTACCTTAGAAGACACTTAGTCTAGAAGCAAAGGAGAAAGAGTTTTAGGGCAACATAGCCATTTGGAAAAAAGGAAACAATAGATTGTCCCAAGATATGGTTCCAATTCTATTTTTCTTTTTCCTATTTTCCCTTTTCCTATTTTTCCTTTTTTCGATTTTTCCTTTTTCTACTTTGTCTTTTCTCTCTTGTATCTCCTTCTATATAAACAATAATTGTAAGATGTTTTCATAAGTAAGAAGAAGAGAAGAGTCTTCTCTAATATTCTCCCTAATTCTCTCTTTATTTTCCGCAAGTATAGTTAATCTTTGGTGTTAATTCTAACACATAAGAATATTAAGTACATCTTCACTCAACCGGATTTGAACATAATGCAACGGTGATGGATGAATCTTATTGCAGACTATGACATGAACATAGACTACCATCCGGGTAAAGCAAACTTAATTGTGAATGCCCTAAGTCGGAAAAAGGTATACGTGGATTCAGAGAAAGAGATGGAAGGGCTGATTAACATGGTTAGAACATTGATTATATCACCCTAAACGGTGGAAGAAGAACCCTTGGGCTTGGGCGCAGCAGATCAAGCAGATTTTTTGAGTCAAGTATGGACTACTCAAGAAAATAATGAGAATCTAAATAAGGTAGCAAAGAACTATAATACCGAATACCAAAATTTGAATAATTGGACGATATTGGTCCATGGCCGAGTGTGTGTTCCAAACGATCAGGGATTGCGAGAAGAGATCCTTAAGGAAGCACATCAGTCAAAGTTGGCGATATATCCAGGATCGACCAAGATATACCGAGATCTAAAAAGGTAATATCATTGGACGGGAATCAAACGGGACGTGGCTAAATGGGTATCAGAATACCCTACTTGCCAATTGGTTAAGGCAAAACACCAAGTTTTGATTGAGATAATTGCATAGCCTAGCGATCCCAAAATGAAAATGGGACATGATAACAATGGATTTCATCACAGGATTGTCTATGTGTGATAAAAGGGAGGTAATATGGGTAATAGTGGATCGACTGACCAAGTCGGCTCACTTCATTGCGGTCAATAGGACGGACATGGCTAAAAGTTGGCAAGGATTTACGTAAGGGAAATAGTTTGGTTGCATGGAGCAATGGAAAGCATTGTATTAGATCGGGATGCTAAGTTATGTTCAGCATTTTGGAAAGCGCTTCAGGCTAAATTAGGGACTAAAGTCCATACTAGTATAACCTATCATCCGCAAACAGACGGTCACTCAAAACGTATCATCCAAACACTCGAAGACATGTTGTGGGCAAGTGTTTTGGATTGGGGCGGTAAGTGGGAAGAGCACTTACCATTAGCCGATTTGATGCAATCATGGACAGCTCAACTCCCCAACATGGAGAACATAACAAGGGAGACGCGGATAAGCATGAAGATGAAGCTGAATTGGAAGTAGCAATACCGAGTGGACCACTGACTAGAGCTAGAAGGAAGTTGCTGAACCAAGTTATTGAAGGAATGCTCACCAAGATGCACACATCCGAATCTCCAGAACAGCATACCTTAATGCTTACACTAAGCACTCAAGAAGGTTAGCTAATGGGCGTGTAAACCATTCAGCACTCTTTTTCCCTTAATTGTGTTTTATCCCAATGGGTTTTAACACTAAGGTTTTTAATGAGGTTGAAGGATTTACACATTCCTTAGGCCTGTTAGGCTAATAACTTAAGCCTATGATTTTACCCTAAAGATACCCTCATTTTCGTGGCTTCTTTTCTATTTATACCTAAGTTTGCTCTGTAAAACTCATTCAATCATCATTTTAAATAGAAAAATGTTTTTGAGGGTTTAATCTTTTGAATTCTTCTATGGTGTGTTATATCCTTAGTTACTGATCACTAGTGTGTAGCATCTAGAGATCTTAGAGTTCTTTTGAGTGTGTAATATCTCATCAAACTCGACATCTATATGTTCCATTCGTCATCAGTCACGTTATACACCAGATCCTTCCCTTATCACAAAATCGATCAAACCTTCATCAAGCTCAGATCCTAGGAGGTTCGTATCATGTGGTATCGGAGCAAGAGCTTGAAAGTTAAGTTCTTCAATCCCATTAACTCGATTCTATGTTGTTGTTTCTGTTTACAATTCCTCTTCACCAATTGATTTCAATTAGGGTGGCTAGGTTAAGTTGTGGCTGCTGTAACTTGCAAAAATCAAAAGAAGAAAACCCTAGTATTATGCAAAACGTTTTTCTTTTTCCTTTTTACGAAATTTCCATTTTTTTTTTGTTTCAGTTTCCTCTTCTCTTTGAATTCCCTTTTTTTTAGAATTAGTTACTGCTGTAGTTTTGTGTTGAGTTTTAGTGACAGGGGGAGACGATGAACCAGAAACAAGTCATGCATTCAACAACGAATTGTTTCTTGAAGCCGTGACAGCCACAATCACCAACAACATCACGTCCAAACTAGAGCGACTGATGGATGCTAAATTCGAAGGGTTCAGGGCTGAGCTTGCATTGTCATCATCAGAAAGTAGTAGGAGTGGAAAGAAGAAGGCTGCAAATCGCACAAAAACTCAAACCGAAGGAATTGAGACTAGGAGGGATCCGATGGCTGCAGCATATTATAGCACTCGTTTAGGATTAAGTGGTAATAGCCAGAGGAGTAGAAGAAGATATGGAGAGGATAGACAGGAACCTCAGGAACAGCTGCAAGGAATCAAACTTCGAATTCCTTCATTTTGTGGCAAGAGTGACCCTGATGCATATTTGGATTGGGAGAAGAAGATTGAGTTGGTATTTGATTGTCAAGCGTATTCTGAAGCTAATAAGGTGAGAGTAGCTGCTAATGAATTTACGGATTATGCCCTTAGCTGGTGGGACCATATTTTCACCTCTAGGAGACGCAATGGAGATGAACCAATTGACAATTAGGAGAGAATGAAAACGCTCATGAGAAGGCGTTTTCTACCGAGTTATCATCATAGGGAACTTCATCAGAAATTGAGGAGGTTGAGTCAAGGAAGCAGAACCGTGGAAGAATACTTTCAGGAGATGGAAACTTTGATGATTAGAGCTGAGTTACATGAGGATAGTGAAGCTACAATGGCTCAGTTTTTAGGAGGACTTAGTCGTGACATCCAAGACATAATGGAGATGGAGCACTATGATAACTTGGAGCAGATGCTGCATAAGGCCTCTTTGATTCAGCAGCAGCTTAAAAGAAAGGATTCTAAAACTGTTAGTTATGGAGGATTTCGGCAGAACCGACCTAGTTACACAAGAGAAGACAAGACAATTGCTTTCAGAGCAAATAACATCTCGAATGGGGTTAAAGAGAGTGTGAATCCGAGTCCTACAACATCTACATGTCAGAATCGATCAACAAATCCATCAATAGCCAGAGCTAGGGACGTTAAGTGCTTCAAATGTCAAGGAATGGGACATTATGCTAATGCTTGCCCAAACAAGAGAATAATGGTTATTAAGGCTAATGGAGAAATCGAATCTGAAGATGATATGATAGAAACGTTCCAACCAGAGGAAGAAGAAGTATCAGAAGGTGTAGAATTGCTGGTCATAGGAGATCTTTTGGTTGCAAGGAGGGCTCTTAGTGTACAGCCGAAACCAGAAATAGAAGAGCAGAGGCAAAATCTCTTTCACACTAGGTGTTTAGTCAAGGGAAAGGTGTGTAGTTTGATAATTGATGGAGGGAGCTGCACTAATGTAGCAAGTGAAACAATGGTAAAGAAGCTAGGTATGACTACTACCAAGCACCCTCATCCATACAAGCTGCAGTGGTTGAATGAAGGAGGTGAATTAGAGGTTTCAGATCAGGTTTTAGTGCCATTATCGATTGGCAAATATGAAGATCAGGTTCTATGTGACATTCTACCTATGGAAGCTAGTCACATTCTGTTGGGAAGACCTTGGCAGTCTGATCGAAGAGTGACACATGATGAGTATACAAACAGGCACGTTTTTGAGTTTAAGGGAACGAAGACCATTCTGGTTCCACTTACTCCACGAGAAGTGTATGAAGACCATCAGAAACAGCAAGCTAAATCTGGTTCAAAGACCAATTCTAAACCCAAGAAACAAGGTTTCTATATACAAGCAAAGGGAGTTAAACAGGCTATGCTTTCTAAACGCCCCATACTCTTATTTATGTACAAAGAAGTATTGTCTTGTTTAGATGAAACTACACCGGTATATCCGTGTGAACTTCAAGAACTTTTGCAGGATTTTCATGATGTTTTCCCTACAGATACACCACCAGGGTTGCCCCCAACTAGAGGGATTGAACATCAGATCGATCTTGTTCTCGGAGCTTTATTACCAAACCGTCCAGCTTATAGGACTAATCTAGTGGAGACTAAGGAACTGCAAAAACAGATTGACGAGCTCCTAGCAAAAGGATACATCTGTGAGAGTCTCAGCCCCTGTGTTGTACCCAGTCTGTTGGTACCAAAAAAGGATGGGAGTTGGAGAATGTGTGTCGACTGTAGAGCAATCAATAACATCATTGTAAAGTATCGACATCCTATTCCTAGGCTAGATGATATGCTAGATGAGTTGTATGGTTTCACTGTATTCTCTAAGATAGATCTTAAGAGTGGATACCATCAGATTAGGATGAAAGAAGGAGATGAATGGAAAACTGCATTTAAGACTAAGCATGGGTTATATGAGTGGTTAGTTATGCCATTTGGGCTTACGAATGCACCTAGTACATTCATGAGATTGATGAACCACATTCTTCGAGCATTTATAGGCGTTTTTGTGGTAGTATATTTCGATGATATTCTGGTCTATAGTAGAAGCATTTCTGAGCATATTGAGCATTTGCATACTGTTTTGCAAGTTCTTAGGGAGGAAAAGTTATATGCTAATATGAAGAAATGTACTTTCTGTGCGGATAACCTTGTGTTCCTAGGCTTTGTTGTTAGTGCATATGAAATCAAGGTGGATGAAGAGAAAGTGAAAGCCATCAGAGAAAGGCTGAGTCCTAAGTCCATTGGAGAAGTGCGTAGCTTTCATGGATTGGCTTGGTTTTGATAGGAGATTTGTAAAGGATTTCAGCACCCTAGCAGCACCACTTACAGAGGTGATAAACAAAGATGTAGGATTCAAGTGGGAAAAGCCCCAGGAGGTCGCTTTCCAACAGCTCAAGGAGAAGCTCACCAATGCACCGGTTCTTGTTCTTCCTGATTTTAATAAAACTTTTGAGATTGAATGTGATGCTTCTAGTGTAGGAATAAGTGCAGTCTTAATGCAAGAAAGTAAGCCAATCGCCTATTTCAATGAAAATAGTTCTACAAACACGGCAGCACTACCTCTGGCCCAAAGAATTCGTCATACATACCGATCACTTGTCTCTCAAGTACCTTAAGGGACAGCAGAAGCTCAACAAGAGACATGCTAGATGGATGAAGTTTGTAGAACCTTCCCATATGTCATAAGGTACAAACGAGGTAAGGAAAATATAGTGGCTGATGCACTATCTAGAAGGTATTCTCTTCTTTCTACTTTGGAAGTCAAATTACTTGGATTTGAACATCTTAAGGAGTTATATGAGATTGACAAAGACTTTGAAGAACCCTTCAAGTTGTGTGCTAAGTTTGCTGCAGGAAAGTTTTATAGACAAGACGGTTTTCTATTCTATGAAAATCGCCTATGCATACCTTGTTGTTCAGATCATGAGATGCTGGTTAAGGAAGCACATGGAAGAGGATTAATGGGACATTTCGGGATAGCTAAGACCCTTAAGATTGTACAAGACCACTTCTATTGGCCGCATCTAAAGCGAGATGTAGAGAAGGTGTGCAATCGATGTGTTAAGTGCAAAGAGGCTAAGTCTAAGATTCAGCCTCACGGTTTGTACACTCCTCTCCCTATTCCCATGCATCCTTGGACTGATATTTCTATGGATTTTGTGCTAGGATTTCCTAGGACTAGAACTGGTAGAGATTCGATTTTTGTGGTTGTCGATAGGTTCTCTAAGATGGCGCATTTCATAGCATTTCACAAAACCGACGATGCATTGAACATTGCTAATCTCTTCTTTAGAGAAGTTGTTAGATTGCATGGAATGCCTAGAACTATTCTTTCAGATAGAGACACTAAGTTTCTTAGTCATTTTTGGAGAACTCTCTGGTCTAAGCTAGGTACTAAGCTCATGTTTTCTACTACATGTCATCCACAAACCGATGGTCAGACTGAAGTAGTAAATAGGACTTTGTCTACCTTGCTTTGTGCTATCATTAAAAGGAATCTGAAAACGTGGGAGGATTGTTTACCTCATGTAGAGTTTGCATACAATCATTCAATGCATACTGCCACTAAATTCTCTCCTTTTCAAATTGTTGATGGATTTAATCCCATTTCACCATTAGACTTGATCCCTTTGCCTTTGAGTGAGAGTATAAGTGCAGATGGTGAGGAGAAAGCTGAATTGGTGAGACAAATACATGAGAAGGCCAGAATCAACATAGAGGAGAAAACGAAGTTATTGCCAAGAAAGCTAACAAAGGGAGGCGCCATATGGAATTCCATGAAGGAGACTTGGTGTGGATTCATCTTAGTAGAGCTGGGCATTTTAACCGAAAATTAGACCCGAACCCGAACCCGACCCGAAAAACGGGTTCGGGTCGGGTTCGGGTCTTCATAAATACCCGATCGGGTATGTATAACCAATTACTTTGGGTTTCGGTTCGGGTTCGGGTAAAATCCGTAACCCGAAAGTGAACCGCAAATAACCGAAAATTATGAACATTGGTTTAGAATTTGGTACGGGTTTATGATTAACCGAGAATTGTCTTTTGGTTCACCGTGAACCATTCGCGATTCGTCTTCTCTTTGACGTTTCGCTTTCCTTTTCTCTTCATTATACATTTGCCTTTTCGAAAACATAATACAATATGTCTATTTTCCTTAACGGTGATTTGCAGAGAAATCCGTTAAGTTCACCGAATCCATCCATCAACTCGAGAAATCAGTCTCAGGTAAGCCTTTCTGATGTATATTCTTGTGCGTTTTAACTTCATTTGTTGTTGTATTTTCTGTGAACATCGCGATTCGCGATTTAGGGTTTGTTTTTTTCGTTTTAGATTTCGTTTTGTTTTTGTTTTGATTTCTGTTTGATATCGTTTTAGATTGCATTTTAGATATGGTTTTGATTTAGATCTTGATTTCGATTTAGGGATTTAGGGTTTTCAAAAACGATTTCGATTTAGGGTTTTCAACAACGATTTTGATTTAGGGTTTGTTGACTCGATTTCGATTTAGGGTTTGTTGAATCGATTTCGATTTATGGATTTAGGGATTCATGTTTTCGATTAAGGGTTATCAAATTGATTTAGGGTTTTTTTTTTAATTGATTTCGATTTAGGGCTTGTTTAATCGATTTCGATTTATGGTTCTGTAAATCGATTTAGGATTTTTTGTATTGTATCGATTTTGATTTAGGGATTTAGGGATTTTGTTGAGTTTTAGATCGGGTAACATTGAAGACCCGAATCCGACCCGAACCCGATATCATCATCTCAATTCGAAAATCGGGTTCGGGTCGGGTTCGGTCGATTTTTATGTAATGTAATTGTTTGATTAGTATTTGTAATCAAACTTTTAGGGTCTTTTGTCTAATGTATTTGTATGATTTTGATGACGTGTTGTGATGTGTTTGAATGTTTGCTGGTTTTGTTTTCTCCAGATCTCTTAGGATCAATCTAATAGGGTCAATGTAATATGATCAATCTAATAGTTTCTGTTAGGATTAATCTCTTAGGATCAATCTAATAGGTCTATATTTTGTCGTAGTTATGTAATAGGATCAATCTAATAGTTTCTGTTAGGATCAATCTCTTAGGATCAATATAATAGGTTCTGTTAAACCATTGTATTTGATTGTGGTATACGTAAGTGTATGATTATATACTCATGTTATTATATACATTGATTGTCATTGATTGTCATTGATTGTCATTAATCTTTCATTATGTTTTCTGTTTTAGATGGATTCTTCTGTGTCTCCTCCTGAAAACAGAATGATTGTCATTGCTGATTCGGAGGCTGAGATACCAAGTAGTGGATGTGGAGGACCTCTAGGGAAACGTACTGAAAATCCAGAGTAGTGTGGAGCAACATCACAGATAAAGAAACCTAAGAAGACACTAGGCACGAGATCGAATGTTTGGACATTCTTCACCCGAGTTAAGGATGACCGAAACAAATGTACATGTAACTACTGCGAGAAGGTCTTTGCATGTCCAACCAAGTCAGGGACATCCAATCTTCAGAAGCATATTGGTGTGTGTAAGCAGTACAAGGCTTGGTTGGAGTCTCAAGCCAATCAGCAGCCTGTCTTAAGCATGGAAGGAGGTGTGAAGATGGCTAGAGTACCAGAGTTTGTCTTTAGACAAGCATCGAACGAGTTGATTGTAGGAGCAGAGTTGTCGTTGTCCTTCATTGAAAGTGCAGCTTGGAGACAATTTTGCCGAACGGTAAGTTATTTTAAGTTTCTATAAATCATTGCATACTTTGATTGTTCAACTGTTTACTAATTCACATGTGTGTCAAATGTTGGTAGATGAATCTCTATACACCTCATTCAAGGAGGACTGCTCAAAGGGACATTGTGAAGATGTATGAGGAGAGAAAAGCTAAGATGAAGAAGTGGTTTTTACAACACAATCAAAGAGTATCTGTTACAACAGATATTTGGAAGTGCCAACCAACGGGTAAGTATCAATTCGGTTATTTGAATTTGAATTCGCATATGCTTAGATTAGGTTTCAAAAAATGACATCTTCTAGGTTAGCTTAGGTTAGCTTCAGTTCGCATCTTATTACTGAGTCTGATATTCTGGTTAGATTAGGTTAGCTTAGGTTAGCTTAAGACAATTATTTGAACTTAGCTTCAGACAGTTATTTGAACTTAGGTTATCTTCAGTTATTTAATCTTCAATTATTTGAATTGTTAGCTTCAATTCGCATATATATATGATAAACATGTTTTTGCGGTGTTTTCTCAAATACCAAACTGTCTATTTAATCAATTGCAGTACAGTATGGTGTCAATCCAATGGGAGAGTAACTAGCAATCAAGATATAATCTACTTATTCTAATCTAAGCCAGATTCGGTTTTAGCGAGTGATTATCTATTCTATGTGACAATGAAATCTTAAAACAAAAATGCTAAAAACAAAACAAAGTATTAAAATGTAAAAACAGAGCATTAAGATTAAAGCAATAGTGAAACTAATGATAAAGTGCAACACGAAATCTCAACCTAAAGCAGAGTATTAAAATCACAAAAATTCAATAAAGGAAAAACGGGTTCTCGAGGATTAGGATCAATGATTAGGGTATTCCTAGGGGTTCTAGACTTATCTATCAACCTATTTAGATGACCTCTAAGCAAGGAATCACAAAGTAATCACATTCGCTCTCGCGCAATGGGACCTCTCCTAAAAGACAACCTGACTTGACTCTCGCCCAACGATTGGAAATTCAAGAGGCCTTAAGTATGGACCTTACAAAGCCTAATAACACCCTAGAC
Organism: Lepidium sativum; assembly: GCA_023374145.1. Lineage (NCBI taxonomy): Eukaryota > Viridiplantae > Streptophyta > Magnoliopsida > Brassicales > Brassicaceae > Lepidium > Lepidium sativum. The sequence continues at coordinate 44,566 of JAKUCM010001026.1, read as the reverse complement.
AATCAATCTCTTGAGCTAGGAAGATGCTATCTTAATTTAAGCATGTTTGAGTGATTCCCCAAACGCCTCTCGGGGGGGATTCACCAAGAGATCGAATTTCAATTGATCAGAAAGAAACAAGCATTAAGAACACTTAAATTAAAGAGATCTAAGACCTTAACTAAACATAGACAAATCTAGAAATCCCTAAGTTTTCCCCTAATCTCACCCTTTCCTCAAGAACCCTAGACTAACTTACTTAGAATTCATGAAATAAAACAAAGACTTAAAATCTAAACTCAATTGCATAAAACTTAAAGCTAAAAATTGTAAATGCCTTAGTGAAAATATGAGACTCGAAAATTGCTAGAAAAGATTGTATATTGAAAGTAGAAATCCTAGTACATTTTATAGATCAAAAGATCTTAAAGAAAAAGGAAAAATACTTAAAGAGAAAAAGGGAAAAATTCCCTTGAAAGAAAAATGGGAATTTCCTTTTAAAAGTTAAAAGGAAATTTCCTTAAGAAAGAAAATAGAAAAAAGCCTAAAAGATAATTGGGCTTGCATAAAGGGGCTTTTGATGGGCCTTTTTCGCAGAGAAGCCCAAAGATTCTATCTTCGTCCAAAGTCTTAGTTCTGGCCCGTAAAGTCACTCGACCAAGTGATGGTCGAGTGTCATGCTCGAGTGTCGGAGACTCGAGTGACAAATCTTCTAGTTTGCATCTTGAACTTTGACCTTAGGACAGTCGATTCCTCATTGGACTTCTTGTACTCCGAATCACTCCGTGATAAGCTCCAAAAAGTACCTAAAAGTCCCTTTTATGCAATGTATGCAATGCCCGACACTAATAATGCAAATTATGCTAAAAAGAACCTAAAACAATGATAACAATGCAAGTATGAATGCAAAACATGCTAAATAATGGTCCTAAAATGTGGTAAAATGCAGACACATCAACTCCCCCAAACTTAGTCTTTGCTTGCCCTCAAGCAAATATGCATCGAACTAAGAAGGAAGAGAAGTTGCTGACAATGGGAACATCTTACTTAAACAAGTGACTTGCCAAACTGAAAAACCGTAACCCACAAGCGAAACCTCATTCTTTTGTAAGAGCCACAATTTACTTTCATCAAGGCTTAGCATCAAGACCGAATATTCCCTAACACTTAGTTGGTCTCTTAAGAAACTCATATTCGAAACCTATTTCTTTCAAGTGCAGTCCGCAAGAGGGGCTATTGATCAAAGACCTTGGGATTCAACTTCCTCAAATTCAGCTAGTCACTATGGTTTAAGCATTTTCGATCACTTCTCAACTCCTTACTCGTTTTTATTGGCTTTAGCTTTATCAATGAAGCTCGAAAAAGTACGGGTTTACGCACAGTCCCGGTTCACCTTAGGCATCGATGTATTAGCTTTATCAATGAGACACGAAAAAGTACGGGTTTACGCACTGTCCTGGTTCATTTTAGGCGATATCGAAATGGTTTTATTGACGAACACAAGAAGGTACGGGTTTACGCACAATCCCCGTTCATCTTAGACCATATATTTGAGCCGAGTTTGAGAAGGATGATTCTATATTCACCTTATGCTTTTCTTTTTACTTAGCTAGCTGAACCTAAGGAAGGATCTTATGCAATGTATCTCAATCCCCTAATTTGGAAAATAGAATTCGATTATGAGGTAACAAATCAGGTTCTTTTCGAGACACAACCTAAGTATCGGTTTCAAAGGTTAATGATCTACCAATCAGTGTTCAAGAGGAAAAAAACGCAAGTCTAAGAGTTCACTATGGTTACTAGCCAATCAACCTAGCATGTCTACCTATCTAGCAAGATGATTCCCGAAACTCTAGACTCAATCCTATATGAATGCAATGCAACTACATGAACACTCTGTTTTTGACTTATGCATTTTCGATTTTTTTCAATTTTTTTGGTTTTTCTATGCCTTAGATGTGATGCAAATGATCAAATGCAAGAATAAAAACAAAGAACCACAGAAAACAAAGTCAAATATCCTCTAGAACCCTCCCCCAAACTTAAATCACACAGTCCCTTGTGTGTATAAAAGTCCGAAAGAGGATCCTAGACCAGCAAGTCAAGTGAAAAATATGCAAAAGCAAGCTAAGTAAAAGAAATGTAAAAGCAAGTCAATTGAAAAACATGCAATGGTATTTATAATGAAAGGAAGGGGTTTTTGTACCTCTTAATGATTCCAGTAATCGGATGCCACATTTCGCATGAGCTCCATGTAGTAGTCATTATGCCTTTGACGCTCGAGCTCAGCTTGCTCGAGCGTGTCCGTCGAGTGTTCGGAATGCTCGACTGATAGGTGCTCGAGTGGTTGGCTCGAGCTTGCTCCTGCTGCATCGAATGGTCTTCTGTATGAGAAGGCTGCGGGGTTTGCTGAGGAGCGTCTAGCTGGTGCTGGTTGGTGTTGCCTCTCACGATCCGTGGATATGGAGGCTCTTCTTGGGCGAATAGTTGGTGGTGGTGGTGGTGGTCCGCTGTTCCTTTCTAGAGCTGCCACTCTCCTACTTAGATCATCGTTTTCTTGCCTTCTAGCCTCGTTGCTAGCAGTCAGCTTCTTCACCTTCTTCATCAACCATTTGTTCATTTTCTGCAACAAGCCTATGTGCTTGTGTGCTTCTCGGATCGGTTCTCCTTGACGAGGTGGCATCGTGTATTCTTCAAAACAATATGCTTCGGGATCCACCTCATCGCTGTTTGTTGGAGATGAACTCTGCTGAGGGTCATTGGGATCGTACAAGGCTTCTAGTGGCGGATTGAAATCCGTGTTTTGCCCCATTCTTATTGTCGTGTACTCCCTGTTTGGCAAGAGTAGAAAAGCGTTTGGTCTAAGTAAATGATGGAAAGAGTAAAGGAGCTTACCTCGAACTTCCGTCGTAGCCAAGAATTGACTTCTCCTTAAGTGATCGATGTTCATGAACCGAGGGTCAGCCCATTGTGTCTCATCAATTGGCACATTACACCTTTCCAGAATGCATGTGACAAGTCCGCCAATGGTGATCTTTCCATCACGTCCTCCAGTTTTGTTATCTCTTGCCCAATCTCGGTATGTGACCAATTGGTTAGCAAACTGGATGGTTAATCCAGCATTGTTTCGATCTGCAATAATCGGGGATCTGTCGCTCTTTGTACCAACAATGTCTTTAAGAGAAGTCACCAACATCTCCATTTCTCCTAGATTAATTGTTCCAGTAGTAAAACGTAAGAAAAATGTATTTGCTAGAATTGTTCAAAAATACCTCAATGCCGGGTTGCGGATCAGCGATGCCTTAGATCGGGAGGATGAGAATCTGCTCCTTGTTGATGCAATCGACCTCCACACATCATCCAACTCAGCTCTATCAAAATCTGGTCCATAATTTTCGGACTCGGCCTTTGGGAACTCGAAAAGGTCCCTAAGTGCTTTGAATGTCATTCGATAGTCCCTTCCTCTTATTGCAAAGAAGATGTAACTGCCACCTTGCTTTTCTTGGAGACTCTCGTTTTCAGCATCGTATAGAACGATCTGAACCGTCGCCAAAAACTGAAGAGTCTCTTCCTTGTATGCTCTTTGCGGATATTGCACAAATGTGGACAGCCCACAATTTTGCAGCATGAGATCTACATCTCTTGTTATCCCCATTGCGGTCAGTGCTTCCTTGCATGGATAGCGGGTTCCTAGAAAATCCATCCTCCGCAGATCGCTTAGTGCTCTTGCCGAGTTATGCCTCTTCTTCATCTCCTTCTCTCTTTTTCCGGCAAGGATTATCTCCCTTGCTTCTGCCGCCTCTCTTTCGCCATATCCATCTTCACGGAGTGTTTCAGCAGCAAGGTCCGGGTCCAATTCGTCTTCATCCATGTATTCTTCTCTTTCTTCCGACTCATTCTCAGATTGTACTTCCATCCTCCTCTTCTCCTTTCTGCCAGTTTTGCTTGCGGCCATAGAAGACTCTCCTTGGGAAGGATTGCTTCTTGTTCGAGCATTATTTTTGGCTCTGAGGCGGAGGAGGTTGGCTTTGTTGGATTTGCCGTCTGTCATGGTGAAATTTGGTCGGAGGAAGAGCAAATGTTCGGACACTCGAACAAGACACTCGAGCAGAGGTGATCGAGTGTAGTGGATGAACAAAAAGAGAGACGATTTGCTTCTGTAAAAGAGAGAACAACTAGAGAGAAATGTTAGAGAGAGAATGTATTTCGTGTGAATGAAAGGAGAGAGGCTCCTCCTCCTTTTATAGAGGAGAAAAACAAGGGGAAGCCTTTTCAAATTCAAAATTTGAACTTGGATTAAATCAAATCTTTTTGAATTAAATGGAAAAGATATTGCATTAAAGAAAGATTTAACTCATTTTTCGGAGTAAATGTCTCCCCTTTCTCAGCTTTTGGCAGTTATAGGCTTGGAGGCATGTGAATAGGTATGAAGGCGGGACGCTCGAGCCTGACACTCGAGAAGGTTTGGTCGAGTGTCAGTCTGCCAAAAGCTGGCTGATGCTCGAGTGGGACACTCGACCAGGCGTGGTCGAGTGTTGTCCCATCTTGTCGGTTTTGACCCCACTTGTCCCATGTGGGCCCCATTTTCCTGCACAAGAGACCCAAAAAACCTTCCAAGTGCATGTAAGTCGAAATAGATGCAAGTAAAAATGAAAAATAGCAAATTTGTAATGAGAATATGCGAAAAGCAAGAAATTGAATGTATATACAGAGGATACCTTTGGGATTGCTTCCCAACTGCGCTTGTTTATAGTCTTAAGCTCGACTTTCCTCCTCTTTATTGGAGAGGAGGTGGTTCATCGAGCAGAACCGAAGTTCCCTCGGGAATCGTGTTGTTGGCCAAGTAAGGCTTTACTCTATGACCGTTTACAGTGAATCCTTCTCCATTGCTATTGGCTAAAGTGACTGCTCCATAAGGTAAAACTTGTAGTACTTTGAACGGACCAGACCACTTTGATCGCAGCTTTCCGGGAAATAGCTTGAGTCTTGAGATAAAGAGAAGTACTTGATCACCAATTTTGATTGTTTTCCGCTGGATCTTTTTGTCGTGAGCTGCTTTTGTTCGATCCTTGTATGCTTTTGAGCTGTCATATGCTTCGAGTCTGATTTCTTCGAGTTCATGTAGGTCCATCTGCCTCTTTTCTTGTGCTGTCTTGATATCGAAATTCAAGAGTTTGGTTGCCCAAATCGACTTGTACTCTATCTCAACTGGTAAATGGCAGGATTTTCCATAGAGTAATTGAAAAGGTGTGCGGCCAATAGGTGTTTTGAAAGCAGTCCTATAGGCCCAAAGAGTATCATCCAATTTGGCGGCCCAATCACGTTTTGACAGCCCAACTATCTTCATCAAAATCGATTTGATTTGTCTATTAGAGACTTCAACTTGTCCGCTGGTTTGAGGATGATAAGGAGTTACCACTTTGTGTTTAACCCCATGTTTCCTAAGCAAATTCTCGAAAACCTTGTTGACAAAATGGGATCCTCCATCGCTAATCACAACTCTTGGCACGCCAAATCTGGGAAATATAATGTGTTTGAAGAGCTTAAGTGCCACCTTTGCATCGTTTGTAGGAGCTGCAATAGCTTCTACCCATTTAGAGACATAATCCACAGCAACCAAAATGTAACTGTTTCCTAAAGAAGGAGGCTTAAATGGTCCCCTGAAATCGATTCCCCAACAGTCAAACACTTCTATCTCCAAGATCGGATTCTGTGGCATCTCATTCCTCTTGCTTATACTGCCCATTCTTTGGCAGCAATCACATTTGGATATGAACTCTTGGCAGTCTTTAAAAATCGATGGCCACTATAACCTGGATTGAAGGATTTTCTGTGCTGTTTTGAATGCAGCAAAGTGTCTTCCATAAGTAGATCCATGACAATGTTCCAAAATTCCATTGACTTCCTCTTCTGATACACATCTTCTGAATAGTCCATCAGATCCTTGCTTGTAGAGATAAGGCTCATCCCAAAAATACTGCCTTACATCCCTGAAAAATTTCTTCCTTTGATGATAATTCAAGGTTTTAGGCAGTTCTCCTCCGACCAAATAGTTTACCAAGTCGGCATACCATGGTAAACATGTTCCCACAAACTTTGATCCGATCGAAAAAACGCCTTCTTTGTCTGTGGGTTTGATACTCGAGCAGGTGGTGCTCGAGTGTCATGGTCGAGTGTTCGGTGGAAAAACTCAACAGTTGCTCTTCAGGCATAGAATCATTCATTGGAAGGGTTTCTTCAACCTGTATCCTTGATAAGTGATCAGCAACACCGTTTTCAACCCCTGGTTTATCGACTATCTCCATGTCGAATTCTTGCAGCAACAAAATCCATCTAAGCAGTCTAGGCTTAGCATCCTTCTTTTTCATCAAGTATCTTAGAGCTGCATGATCAGTATGCACAATAACTTTTGATCCAACCAGATAGGACCGGAATTTCTCAAAGGCAAACACGACTGCAAGCAATTCCTTCTCCGTGGTGGCGTATTTCACCTGGGCTTCGTCTAGTGTTCTACTAGCATAGTATATCACATTCAGTTTCTTATATATCTTCTGTCCCAGAACTGCTCTAACAGCATAGTCACTAGCATCATACATTATCTCAAAAGGGAGATTCCAATCGGGTGCTTGGACTATTGGTGCTGTTATCAAGGCGTCTTTAAGTTCGAGAAAAGCCTTGAGGCATTCCTCGTCAAAGACGAAATCCGCCTCCTTACAAAGGAGACGAGTCAAAGGTCTAGCAGTTTTTGAAAAGTCTTTGATGAACCGCCTATAGAATCCTGCATGTCCCAAGAAACTCCTAATGTCCTTGACAGTTTTCGGCGGCTGCAACTGAACCATAACTTCTATCTTAGCTTTGTCGACTTCAATGCCCCTTTCAGAAATCTTATGACCTAGAACGATCCCTTCTTTCACCATAAAGTGGCATTTCTCCCAATTAAGTACTAAATCCGTCTCAACGCACCTAGATAGAACCCTGCACAAGTTTGACAAACAAGAGGAGAAGGAAGAACCATAGACAGAGAAATCGTCCATGAACACTTCGACCATCTCCTCAATCAGATCCGAAAATATAGAAGTCATGCAACGTTGAAAAGTAGCGGGTGCATTACAAAGACCAAATGGCATTCTCCTATATGCAAATGTACCATAAGGGCAAGTAAAGGTTGTTTTTTCCTGATCATTTGGATGTATAGGGATTTGGAAAAATCCACTATATCCATCAAGGAAACAATAATATGAATGATTAGCCAACCTTTCAAGCATTTGGTCGATGAATGGCAAAGGATAATGATCTTTTCTAGATGCAGAATTCAATTTCCTAAAATCAATGCACATTCTATGTCCTGTAATGGTTCTAGTTGAAATCAAATCATCATTTTCGTTTCTAATTACAGTGACCCCTCCCTTTTTAGGCACACAATGCACAGGAGACACCCATTTACTATCAAAAATAGGATAGATTATATCAGCATCTAACAGTTTTAAAATTTCTTTTTTAACGACCTCCTTTAAATTTGGATTCAATCTCCTTTGAGGTTCCCTGCTAGAATAAGATTCATTTTCAAGGTGAATTCTATGTGTGCATAAATCGGGAGAGATCCCTCTAATGTCAGACAGTGAGTATCCCAAAGCTTTTCTAAACCGTCTTAATTCAGAAAGCAACATGTTTAACTCATCATTACTTAATGCATTATTTACTATTACTGGATAAGTAGAGTTAGATCCAAGAAATGCGTACCTGAGCCCGGAGCGGAGTGGTTTGAGTTCCACTTTCGGTGATTTGAGCTCCGACCAGTCATCATCGAGCGGACACTCGACCTTAGTGTGGTCGAGTGTTATGGTCGAGTGTAAGGTTTCGAACTGTTTTTCACCTTTCAGTGACTTGCAAGAGTCCAACAAGCCTTTGTAGACCTCAGTTTCTTCGTATATGTATCCATCACAACCGTCTTTTATCAAATGAGTACCAAGGTGGTCTTTCTCCATCAATTCTCCAAACAGGTCCTTTGAAAGATCATCTATTTCTTGCACCACGAACAGTTGACCCTTAATGGTCGGTTTTTTCATTATGTCACTGATGCTGAAAGTCATCTTCAAATCTTTCCCAAGGTTGAGTTCGATTTCTCCTTCTGGCACATTGATCACAGCTCCTGCAGTGGCTAAGAAGGGCCTTCCAAACAGCAAAGGGTCCTTTGGTTCTTCTCCCATATCTAGAACAACGAAATCCGTGGGGATTTCTACTCCTCCAACCCGAACTGGTAAGTCTTCTAGAATTCCATGTGGAATCCTAACCGATCTGTCAGCTAGTACCAAGGATATCTTACAAGACTTGTATTTATCGAACCCTAATCGTTTGGTGACTGTTAGAGGCATTAGGCTGATCGATGCCCCTAAATCGCACAAGCAACTCCTGAATGTGAGAGGTCCAAGCGAACATGGAATCGTGAATGTTCTTGGATCATCGAGCTTCTTAGGCACAACCTTTCTTTGTATAATAGCTCTGACCTCATGAGTTAACACAACCATCCCTTCGACTTCTTGTGTTCTGTCCTTGACTGCTTCTTTCAAAAACTTTTGATAAGGGGGCATTAGCATAAAGGCGTCTAGAATTGGTATTTTCACTTCAACGTCCCTCATCTGCTTTTCAAAGAGAGCTTTGTACTTGTCTGCAACATCCTTTTTGAATCTCTGTGGAAAAGGAAGCTGCGGTTTGAAAGGAGGTGGAGCAAACGTCTTTGGGTCTTTTTGTATATCGGTTGTGTGTTTGGGTTGATCTTCGGATACTCGAGCAGGTGGTGCTCGAGCGTGTTGGTCGAGTGTCAAGTATTCCGGCTTTTTCGTGCTGATTTTTGTCTGTTCTTCGACCAAATCATCCTCCCCTTCTGGAAGGACACTGTCCTCAGTGTTTTCTGTCGGTTCAGCACGAATTAGCAATTCACGGCCACTACGGAGTGTAATGGCGTTGGCGTGATACTCCTTAGGATTTTGAACAGCTTTTCCAGGTAGCTGTCCGGTTTGTTTTTTTTTTGTTGATGAAGATCCTTGTTGATTCTCCACATATTTGAGACGAGCATTGAGAGTCTCAAATTTGCAGTTGAGTTCATTATGTGAAGCATCGATCTTAGCATGTACTTCAGCAAATTTCCGTGTTAATTCGGAAGCGCTGGCCGTCTGTCCCTTTAGTATCTGCTGCAAGATGTCCATCACTTCAGGTGTTTGTTGTGGTGGTTGGGTGTTGTATCCAGTAGGTGGTTGGTGGTGTGTTTGCTGGTACTGTTGTTTGGGTATGAATGGTTTTGGTTGCGGTTGCGGATGTGGTTTGGGTGGGTACACCTGGTCGTTTGGATTCGCCACATTTGTGTTTCTGTAGGATAGGTTGGGGTTGGGTTTGTAGCTGTTGAATTGTCTGAAATTGTTGCTTTGGTTCTGTACGAAATTGACCTCTTCAACCTCGTCATTGTCTTCTTCAACCCGTTCTGTTTCACTGACATGGTGTACTTGCTTATGGTTAGCTGAAAGTAGCTTGTCCATTTTGTCTTGTATGGCTTTGAGCTCCTTTCTACTAACCATATCTGAATCTGTTATGCCTCTAGGAGTTCGATCATAGTCTTCACTGTATTGGCCGTCTGCTTGAGCTAAATTCTCCACTAATTACCATCCATCATCGACATCTTTATTCAGAAAATTCCCATTGCTGGCTGTGTCTAGCAGCATTCGTATCATGGGGATCACGCCTCTGTATAGAGTACTGAGAAGGGACTCAGTAGTGAAACCGTGATGAGGACATTGCGATTGGTACATCTTGAATCGTTCCCAAGCCTCAGAAAATGTTTCTGAATGGTTTTGCTTAAAACCAGAGATGGAATTGCGAAGTTTCGCAGTTCTGGAATTGGAAAAGAATTTGCCTAGAAATGCTTCTTTGCAGGCGTCCCATGATGTGATAGATCCTTGTGGCAAGTGTTTTTCCCATAGATGTGCTTTGTCTCCAAGAGAGAAAGGAAACAATCGCAATTTCAGAGCATCCTCACTAACCCCGTTTATTTTTGTCAGACTCGTTAGTCTTTCAAATTCATCAAGATGATCTAGTGGGTCCTCAGAAGGTAAACCATGAAATTTACTGTTCTGGACCATGGAGATCATTCCACTCTTAATCTCAAAGTTATTGTTGGCGATGGCTGGTGGGACAATTCCATGGCGTTGAGTGTGGATACTGGGAGCATCACCGGCACCAATGTGTCTAACTCTCCTAGGACGAGTTCCTAGTTCAGTAGCTTGTACTTGTTCTTCCATGTTCACTTGATCCGTGTATTCTTCGTTCAATCTGTTCCGTTGTTCTCGCAAGTATTCACGAGGCAAACGGTCTATTCTGTCAGAGTATGGAATGAGGTCTTCACTACCACGGGATCTGGTATTCATGCAAGTGATTTGTGTTGTCGGAAATGACACTCGAGTAGGTGGTGCTCGAGTGTAGTGATCGAGTGTTTCTGGGTTCTGCTAGAGCTCTCTGGATACAGGAGAAAAATCAACGAGCTCGAGTTGTGTTGGTCGAGCTTGTTGATCGAGTGTACCTGAAAGCAAAGAAAAAACCAGAAACGTTTTTAGAATAATAGTATAATAAAACTTAGTCTCAGAAAAGTGATTTTTCTAATTGTAGCTAACTATTCCCAGTTGGCAACGGCGCCAATTTGATAAACATGTTTTTGCTGTGTTTTCTCAAATACCAAACTGTCTATTTAATCAATTGCAGTACAGTATGTTGTCAATCCAATGTGAGAGTAACTAGCAATCAAGATATAATCTACTTATTCTAATCTAAGCCAGATTCGGTTTTAGCGAGTGATTATCTATCCTATGTGACAATGAAATCTTAAAACAAAATGCTAAAAACGAAACAAAGTATTAAAATGTAAAAACAGAGCATTAAGAGTAAAGCAATAGTGAAACTAATGATAAAGTGCAACACGAAATCTCAACCTAAAGCAGAGTATTAAAATCACGAAAATTCAATAAAGGAAAAACGGGTTCTCGAGGATTAGGATCAATGATTAGGGTATTCCTAGGGGTTCTAGACTTATCTATCAACCTATTTAGATGACCTCTAAGCAAGGAATCACAAAGTAATCACATTCGCTCTCGCGCAATGGGACCTCTCCTAAAAGACAACCTGACTTGACTCTCGCCCAACGATTGGAAATTCAAGAGGCCTTAAGTATGGACCTTACAAAGCCTAATAACACCCTAGACAATCAATCTCTTGAGCTAGGAAGATGCTATCTTAATTTAAGCATGTTCGAGTGATTCCCCAAACGCCTCTCGGGGGGGATTCACCAAGAGATCGAATTTCAATTGATCAGAAAGAAACAAGCATTAAGAACACTTAAATTAAAGAGATCTAAGACCTTAGCTAAACATAGACAAATCTAGAAATCCCTAAGTTTTCCCCTAATCTCACTCTTTCCTCAAGAACCCTAGACTAACTTACTCAGAATTCATGAAATAAAACAAAGACTTAAAATCTAAACTCAATTGCATAAAACTTAAAGCTAAAAATCGTAAATGCCTTAGTGAAAATATGAGACTCGAAAATTGCTAGAAAAGATTGTATATTGAAAGTAGAAATCCTAGTACATTTTATAGATCAAAAGATCTTAAAGAAAAAGGAAAAATACTTAAAGAGAAAAAGGGAAAAATTCCCTTGAAAGTTAAAAGGAAATTTCCTTAAGAAAGAAAATAGAAAAAAGCCTAAAAGATAATTGGGCTTGCATAAAGGGGCTTTTGATGGGCCTTTTTCGCAGAGAAGCCCAAAGATTCAATCTTCGTCCAAAGTCTTAGTTCTGGCCCGTAAAGTCACTCGACCAAGTGATGGTCGAGTGTCATGCTCGAGTGTCAGAGACTCGAGTGACAAATCTTCTAGTTTGCATCTTGAACTTCGACCTTATGCCAGTCGATTCCTCATTGGACTTCTTGTACTCCGAATCACTCCGTGATAAGCTCCAAAAAGTACCTAAAAGTCCCTTTTATGCAATGTATGCAATGCCTGACACTAATAATGCAAATTATGCTAAAAAGAACCTAAAACAATGATAACAATGCAAGTATGAATGCAAAACATGCTAAATAATGGTCCTAAAATGTGGTAAAATGCAGACACATCAATATAACTGAAAGTATGCTTAACTGATAGTATGCTTAGCTTATGTCTGCTTCATTTCACATTGCATAACTCTGACAATATTTATACTTTTATGTTTGATACAGGTGCTTCTTACATGGTCATCACAATCCACTACATCGATCTCACTTGGACACTTAAGAAGATGATCATCGGCTTCAAACCTGTTACAGATCACAAAGGTCAGACCATTGCTACTGTTCTTTTAGATTGTCTAGCTGAATGGGGAATCAAGAGGGTTTTTTGCATTACAGTAGACAATGCAACAGCTAACACTTTGGCAATAAGGAAGTTTGAAAGTAGTTTTAAATTAGGTTCAGATGATGCATTTGTTTTGGGTGGTGAGATGCTACATATGAGATGTAGTGGACATAATCAATTTGATTGTCAAGGATGGTTTAGCCGATATAGATGATAATATATGTGCAATTCGTAGAGGTACTTTACCCCTAGATGTGAAAACTAGGTGGAATTCAAAATATCTTATGTTGAAACAAGCTCTTAAATTTCGGGTTGCATTTGATAAAATGTTAGATGAAGATAAATTGTACTGTGATTATTTCTCAGAGTTAGACAGTGGGGAAATTAGAAAAGGACCTCCTACGTGTAGTGATTGGGATGAGGTTGAGAGGCTTCGTCGTTTTCTTGTGATTTTTTATAACTCCACTATTATTGTCTCAGCCTCTACGTCTTTGAACTCTCATGACTGCTATGGTGATATAGTCACCATAACAACAAATCTGACTGATCTTATTTCAGAAAAAGATAGTCACCTGAGTAGGAAAGCTAGTGCGATGCTTACAAAGTTTGAAAAGTATTGGGATGGGCTGAAGAGTATCAACAAGATGTTGATAGTGGCGATAGTATTTGATCCGAGAAAGAAAATGCAGTTTGCGAAGCTATGCTTCGGCACATTACATGGGAAAGATTCTGTTGAAGCTAAGGAGATGAATGAGTCGGTTTTGATGGTTTTGAGGTCAATGTTTGCTGAGTATAGTGATAGACTTCATGGGAATTCGAACGTTCAAACACAGTTCACCCAATCTCAGTCACCTCGGTCTATTGCATCTAGTTCTAGTCGTGAGAGGTCTTCATATCAGATGGATGTATTTGATGATGGATTGGGGTATAAGAGGATTGATATTCACTATAAAGAGATGATGAGTGAGAAAGGAGCAAGGGAAACCCGAGATGAGCTAGATACATATTTAAGAGATGATGTTGAAAGTTCAGAAAAGGTATATGGGACAGTGTTTGACATACTCTCATGGTGGAAGGCTAACAGCTTTAAGTTCCCTGTACTCTCACATATTGCTCGAGATGTTTTTGCAATGCAGGTGTCTTCGGTTGCATCTGAAAGTGCTTTTAGCACAAGTGGACGTGTTATAACTCCAACTAGAAGTTGTCTTTCCCACTTTACCGTTGAAGTATTGATGTGTTGTGAGCAGTGGATAAAACAAGACCTAAAAGCTGAAACTAAGGAACTCACAATAGGACAAATCCTTGCAGACATTGAAGAAGCTGATAATCTTGAAAGAGGTAAGAATTTTAAGAGACTGATCTGTTTAAGATGCATATTTGTCATATTATCATACAATCTGATTTTAAGAAACTGATCTGTTTGTTTTTTTATGCAGAGTATACAAGCTCAATCACAACAGAAGACTAGATAAAAAGGTAAATGTCCTTTACTTAACCTGGCTTATGTAATGTTAACAATAACCTAGTCTTTTATCTTTGCAGAAATGAGCTTTGATCAAGACATGCTGTGTGTTGTTTGACACAAGGTTACACAAGGCTTCAAGTTGATAGTCTGGTATTCTGGTTTTTTTGTTAAGTTCTTTGACATGTTGAATTCTCGGATTTTAAGTTCAGTTATCGAATACTTGTTAAGACTAGTTTGAGTTCCGATCAGTTTATGAATACTTGTTTAAGACTAGTTTAAGTTCAGTTTATGAATACTTGTTTAAGTTCAGTTTATGAATGCATATACTTGTTTAAAGTCTCTACATTAACTTAATGGTATGATTTTGATTGAATGTTAGTTACTAATTGTAAATACCCAAACCGAACCCGAACCGTACCCGAACCGAACCCGAAATTTTTATAAGTTCGGGTATCATTCGGGTCCTTAACAAAATATTAAACCTGACCCGAACCCGAAATATACCGAACCCGAAATATACCGAACCGAACCCGACCCGAATTTCAAAAATACCTGATCGGGTCCTCTATATCTAAACCTGAAATACCCGAAATCTGAAAGACCCGACCCGATCGGGTCCGGGTACCCGAATGCCCAGGGCTACATCTTAGAAAGGAGCGCTTTCCAGCTGAAAGGAAGTCCAAGCTAATGCCTAGGATCGATGGACAATTTGGAGTGACAAAGAAGATCAACAACAATGCCTACCAAATCGATCTGCAAGGTAAGTACAATATCAGCTCTAGTTTCAACGTTTATGACTTGATCCCTTATGTTGCAGATGAATCGGATTTGAGGACAAATCCTTCTCAAGAGGGAGGGGATGATGCGATCAAGGACAGCTCAACTCTCCAACATGGAGAACACAACAAGGGGAGACGCGGATAAGCATGAAGATGAAGCTGAATTGGAAGTAGCAATACCGAGTGGACCAATGACTAGAGCTAGAAGGAAGTTGTTGAACCAAGTTATTGAAGGAATGCTCACCAAGATGCACACATCTGAATCTCCAGAACAGCATACCTTGATGCTTACACTAAGCAGTCAAGAAGGTTAGCTAATGGGCGTGTAAACCATTCAGCACTCTTTTTCCCTTAAGTGTTTTTTTATCCCAATGGGTTTTAACACTAAGGTTTTTAATGAGGCTGAAGGGTTTACACATTCCTTAGGGCCCATTAGGCTAATAACATAAGCCCATGATTTTACCCTAAAGATACCCTAATTTTCGTGGCTTCTTTTCTATTTATACCTAAGTTTGCTCTGTAAAACTCATTCAATCATCATTCTAAATAGAAAAACGTTTTTGAGGGTTTAATCTTTTGAATTCTTCTAAGGTGTGTTATATCCTTAGTTACTGATCACTAGTGTGTAGCATCTAGATATCTTAGAGTTCTTTTGAGTGTGTAATATCTCATCAAACTCGACATCTATCTGTTCCATTTGTCATCATTCACGTTATACACCAGATCCTTCCCTTATCACAAAATCCATCAAACCTTCGTCAAGCTTAGATCCTAGGAGGTTCGTGTCACGATTTTTCGTATAACAATATTTATCACGCAAGCATTGAAATGTCTTCGTATAAGGCACTACACGGACGACCTTGTCGAACCCCGCTGCGTGGGACTCAGGTGGGGGAGCAAAGCATCTATGAGCGGGATTTTATAGAGGATACAACAGAAAAGTTGAGAATGGTCAAGCTCAACATGAAACAATCCTAGGATAGACAAAAGAGTTATACAGGCTAGAGAAGGAAAGAACTTGAGTTCATAGTTGGTTACTTGGTCTACCTTAAGACGGTCACATATAAGGGTAAAGAGTGTTCAGTGCGATCAGCTAAGTTAACGCCAAGGTATATGGGGCCTCATAAAATTTTGGAAAGGATAGGGAAACTGGCCTATAAGTTAGCATTGCCTGTGGAACTGGATGCGTTTCACAACGTCTTCCATGTTTTGATGTTAAAGAAGTGTTTAGGCAATGTGGAACGAGTTGTGGTCGAAACCCCAAAGAATATAAGGGAAAACCTGACTACTGAAAGAATTTCAGTCCGGATCTTAGATAAGAAGGTCAAGGCAGACCGAAAGAAGAAAACCAGAATGGTACAAGTTGAATGAGACTGCGATGGGAAAGTTGAAGTTATGTGGGAACTGATATTCCTCATAATTTTTTCAGTTTTGAGCTCATTATTACGGTTATATTTGGAGAATTCGTCTGTCTTTTATTGAGATGTCAGGTCAAAAACGTTCAGAGTTGGAATCATGCTTGAAGGTTGACTTTGGCGAAGTTTAAAGCATTTTCTGGTATTTTCCACGAGAGTAAGGATCGATCGATCAACACAAGAGTCGATCTATTAGTGTTTTAACAGAGAATATGTGCACTATATGAAGAACGACTTGGCTTCTAAGAGATCGACTCATTATCCAACGATCAATTGATCAAAACAAGGATCGATCGATCGATCGATCAACACAAGGATCGATCGATCAATACACTTCGAAGAAACCTAATTTCACAATTTTTCAGCTTTTGTTTTGGACCTATAAATACTATTTTCCTATTTTATTATTAGAGGCGTCTTTGAGTTGTTGAAGAATGATTTTTACAGAAATTTGAGAGTTTGTAAGCTAGGAAGAAGATCTATGTCTGAGTAGATCTTAGATCGAATTTAGGGATTCTAGGATTTTAGAATTCACTGTCAGGGAACAAGTAGGATTGATGAATAGATGATTCTCCTTCTAATACTTGAGTTTAATGCATAGATTAGCCTGATCACCTAGTCAATGATTTTTGGTTGTTAACTTTCTAGAAGTTTGTTAAGAACTAAAACTAGATTAGAAGAGCAATTCCTTCAATACCAACGAGAGTTCATGATAGGTTGGGTTGTGGGTAACTGAACTTAAGCAATAAAGTCTACTTGTAATCTGAAACCAACGAGAGTTAGGACCTTTAGATTATTAATAGAGGGGTAGATTCAACGAGAGTTGGTTTATCTTATTTGTGTTCAAGCCGAGAATATGCTCAGATTTGTTCCTGAATAGTTTCCGTGACAAAATTTCTAACTCCTGAATGAATACCCGACATTCGATTGCTTTACTTATTTGATTACATTCGCGTTTAGATTGTTAGTATTTACTTCTATGATTTTGATTGATATAGCTTGCGATTCGATAGAAGTCGAAAGTGTAATCTGGTTTTCTGAGGAATTCGACCCCTAAAGTCTATTACGTTTGTTGTGCACTTGCAGTAGGATATAGGGTTAAAACTCATGTTATCAAGTTTTTGGCGCCGCTGCCGGGGAACCATTAGCTGCCTTTTGATTTTCTATTTACAGTTTCAAGTGTATATCGTTACTTACATTTTTCTTTTTGTTCGTTTTTGTTCCTTTTCAGGTGTATGACCAGAAGTCAAGGTTCAGAAAATATATTCAACTTGGATAATCAAGAGCTTGCGAGGGTTAAAAGAGAAAACCGAAGAACTAGGAATATGAATCCTCTTGAGAATCAAACAAAGAATCCGCAGGATATGGCCACAATGGTACAACAGTTACAGAGAGAGTGCTGAGATTAGGAGAGCACGAGAGTCTGACCTCCGGGATCACTCACCACATAAGCTCAGGTTCGAGCAGCATTTCTTGATCAGTTCTATACCAAGTCCAAGACTGCAGCTCTTAGAAGCAAGATTTCATCGTTTCATCAATGATATGGGGAATCTCTGAAAGAAACATGGGAACGTTGCAAGGAGTATCAGCGAGATTGCCCACACCATGGGTACTCGGATGAGTAGCTTCTCAACAACTTCTATAATGGAATCGAGTGGGAGTACAAGAATTCCTTGAACACTGCCAGCAATTGAGACTTTATGACTAACGCTAGGGATGAAGCTTTCACTCTGATTGATAACTTGGATGCAAGTTCTGGTAGTCACTATCCAGAATATCATCGAACTAGGAAAGTGAACAGTGTGGAGATTCAGAGGATTGATGACATTACTGAAAAGTTAGATATTCTGATCCGAGCAAATCAGGGTAATCAGAGGAGTGTGAATCAAGTTGAGGATAACAGAGAAGTGGCTTAGGTTCAAGATGATTCGGTTGGTTCTAAATACCAAAGGGAGGTTGATTATGTTAACTGGCAGAATAGGGAGCAAAACCCGAACTACCTTTCCTACAGGAACACTAACGTCGAGAACCCTTTTCCAGCACCCACATTGCCTTAAGGATCACCTTTTCAGGAGAAGTCATTCATTTAAAATTCAGGTAAGAGATGGAGTAATCAGAAGCCGTTTGTTCTGAATGCAAGAGGAAGTAACTGGCAAAGGCCCTATAAGCCTTATGTACCACCGCCGATGCAGCAATAGCCTCTAGCAGCAACTTCAGGAACGTCAAACGAAGAGATTAAGGCCTTGATTCAGCAACTTGCTGTTGAGCAACAAAAGACTACCAGGGAGCTTAATGCTAAGATGGACAACAACTACAATGATCTGAATGGGAAGTTTGAGTCAGTTTCTATGCATATCAAAAACCTAGACACCCAAGTTGCTCAGAGTGCTAAGGCTATTAGACGTCCACAAGGAGCTTTACCTGGGAAGGTTGAGAGGAATCCCGAGGAATCTTGCAATGTGGTCAATTCTGAAGTAGGGAGTTCAGTTGAGAGTAAGTACAACCCTCATGTTCCATACCCTAAGAAGCTTGTGAAGATAGAAGATCAAGGAGATTTCACTGTACCTTGTCAGGTTGGAGGGCAAGTTTTCAGCGATGCCTTGTGTGATTTTGGAGCTAATATCAATGTGATCTCTTTGGAGACTATGCAGAAACTCGGTATTGAATTAATGCAGGAGCATCACTCATCGGTTTCTTTTGGAGATGCATCTTCTAAGATACCTAGAGGAAGACTTGTTGACTTCACTCTTCTGGTTGGGAATTCCAAGATCCCTACAGATTTTACTGTTGTTGAAATGGCAAGAAAAAGAGTTGTTCTGATCTTATTGGGAAGGACATTCCTCAACACAGCTGGTGCTAAGTTGGACTTCCTAAGTCGGAGAGTCGTGTTGCAGAATGTGGACAAGGATGTTTCATATCCTATTTGAGCTTCATCGAGTAATTTCTGTGGGATGATTCGAGATGATGGAGGGAAGCGAGTGAGCACTGAATCATTGACTCAGGGTGCAGTATATGGTGAAGAAGACTGTAATTGTGATGAGGAGTATGGGTTGCTCCGTGAACAGGAGAAGGACTTAGCTGAAAATCAAGACACTTTTATCCTTTCTCGTCTTGACAAATTCTGCAACTATGATGTTAAAGGTTTTGTTATCAAAGTTTTTGCCGGTAGTCCTGGATTTTATACTTCTGGAATCTACACGGCCAAAGAGATATACCGGGATGCAACTATTGCATTGCTGGATGTTTCAGGAAGTACAACCCACAAGAAAGATGAACAGTTTCATCATCTATCTGATTATGTGGTCCATTACTTCCATTTGCAAAGGTATATGTCCTCTAAATTCGAATTTTTTGTCTCATTTTGGAAGTTGAATTGAGTAAAGGGGAACTTGCTTTTTTGTTGATTTTCATCGATTAACTGATGCATGTGCCTTATTCTTACATGAATTTGACCCCCTCTTGTTGTTTGGATCATTGAATTGCAATTAGAGATTGCTTGTTAGGTTAAAGGAGAATTTCTAGAGGAATTTCGAAATTTTTAGGCTTGATTTTGATGACTGTAGTTCGATTAATGCATTGTTCGATCTTGATCTTGTTTAATTGAATAATTAATCGGACCGCTAATCATTTGTATGCCTAGGAAATCAAACTCTTGTGAATTTTCTCGATCATACACTCATTTTTTCGGTTATGTCTCGGTTCTTTAATTGTAGATGGTTCGAACATCAACTTCTACACCAAAGAAACCTACGAAGAAGGTCCGAGTATCTTCAAATCTTCAGCGTGGTCAGTCGTCGCAAAAGCACGACGATGCACCCAGACAAGTATAGCTTGGTGAGTGTTTGTCATGGCCGAGACCGGAACAAACATACTTTGTCGGTAATGTGGCAAGCAGGGATACTCCTTCTTTTGTCAAAACAACGGCAACGTATAAGGACAGAAAGGAAAGAAAAGGTTGGAAGAGCTTTCATGAAAGCTTCTATGATCAACTCCTGACTAACATGTTGATGCTTATCCACTGTATTCCGAGGTCGTTATGCAGTTCTTAGCGACATGTGATCTTCATATGTGTGTTGATCCTCACAATCCTGTTTATGCTCAGTACCTCACGTACTTATATAGAGGAGCTCTCTATACAATCACCGTTCAAGAGCTGTGCCAGATTTACAGTTTTTATGAGTATGCAGTTGGGCAGAAACCATCGAAGAACTCTCCTCCGAAGAATGCATGGTGGTACTTGTTGTCTGGTGATGGGTATTAGGGTAAGTCTCCAAAGTTTGCTCATATCAGGAATCTTGCTATTAGGATAGTCGCTAAGCACATCGGGTCGATCATTCTACCTAAGGAGGAGTCAGGCAGTGTAACCAAATCTCAGCTGGAGTACTTGCACAGCGCCATCTCTCCTTTGGTACCGGATCTTTACCAAGATCCTTCTTATGCTACAGGTCCTCCTTTGAACATCAACTGGGGGTATCTATTTGCCAATGAGTTTATCAAGCGCAGATACAGAGGTGACTCAAGGAAGGGAGTGGTTGAGCCGATTGGTAGTCTCCTGACACCAATTTTCATGTTTCATGGATTAGATTTCGGGCAGACAGAGGTTGTGTAGAGGATCGATTTGATCGATACAGCTGCCTTGGCCAGATTTGGGTACTTTTTGGAGAAGAAGCAGTGGACTTTCTTCGATGACACGGCCCAGATGATGTATTTCACCCTTACAGCTCCTCACATCACTTCGGTTAGCTGCAAAGAGAACGTGGAGTTCCATCCAGATTTGTCGTATCCTGAGATTTCCGACAAGCTCAAGGAGAATGAAGCCGCACCACGCGCCCGATCTAGGAGAGCTCGAGCTTCCAATTCTACTCAGTTCGTACCTCCAGCTCCAGCTACTCAACCTTCCAGGTTTCTGCTTCCTAAGTTTCATGAGGAGGAACTCGGATTACCTCATTACTCGCCAGACTTCACGGATCAGCAGTTTAGAGAGTGGCAAGTCAAGAATGAGAGGAGGAAGAGATCGATTCAGCGGACCATATAGGATGCTTTGAGGAGGATCATAGCTTCTTTTTGTGTGAGTGCACCTGCAGCTGATGATGATGAGGATGATCGGCCAATGGATTATCGCTTTCCTCGCCGTCGCAGAGCACCGGGTGATTGCGACAGCCAGAGCCCTGAGTAGCTTCTTGGCTACTTCCTGAATTTGTTTCAAATTATTTTCATTTTATTTTAGACTATTTCTTTTTGTTTTCTATTGTTTTTATGCGTTTTTATGTCTTCTTTTTTATTTATTTTTACATCGGGACGGTGTAAAGTAAGTCTAGGGGAGAACACTTATTTTTCTGTTTTGTTTCTTTTGCATTCTTGATTTTTCAAACTATTTCTTTCATTTATTTCTGCATTTTGAGCTTTTGAGACTGACATTAGACTACTTGATTTTCGATTTTCTCAGTATTATCCTGGACTTAGTATCGCTTGATTTGCATTTGTCATAAATTGATCAAACTATTGGAAAACCTAGAGACAAAGCAACACTCGGTTTCAGAGCAGATTCACCTCAACTTTCAGGGGATGTCATGCTGATTTCACACCTAACCTAACTTAATTCTCTCGCCAAGGGAATTGGTAATACATCATGTATGTTCCTTCTCTTTACTTAATGAAATATGTTCCTTGTAAGTTTGGTTGTGTTTCTCTGTTCATCATTTTCAGGCATTTTAAGCCAAACATTCTGATGGTCGATATAAGTTTTTGCATGAAGTTAGCCTAGGGTAAAAGTTTCTCAATGACGCTGCGAGTTTTTAAAGTGAATTGGACGTTTCTGAGGATACATCCAATGACGTAATCTTTTTCACTTTACTAACTAGCTTACTGAAGGAAACTCCAATGGAGCAACTTACTGGGAAGAATTGGTTTTATGAAAGAGAGAGATGGAATCAGATTGAAGGGTCTAGAGAGTAGAAGGAGGAACTTTTTGCCTCTTGATCGATATTCCCTCGAATGAGACTTGATGTGTCTGCATTTTACCACATTTTAGGACCATTATTTAGCATGTTTTGCATTCATACTTGCATTGTTATCATTATTTTAGGTTCTTTTTAGCATAATTTGCATTATTAGTGTTGGGCATTGCATACATTGCATAAAATGGATTTTTAGGTACTTTTTGGAGCTTATCACGGAGTATTTCGGATTACAAGAAGACCAATGAGGAATCATCTGGTCTAAGGTTGAAGTTCAGGATGCGAACTAGAAGATTTGGCACTCGAGTCTCTGACACTCGAGCATGACACTCGACCATCACTTGGTCGAGTGAATTTGCGGGCCAGAACTAAGACTTTGGACGAAGATTGACTTTTTGGGCTTCTCTGCGAAAAAGGCTCATCAATACCCATTTGTGCAAGCCCAACTATCTTTTAAGCTTTTTCTATTTTCTTTCTTAAGGAAATTTCCTTTTCACTTTTTAAAGGAATTTCCAATTTTTCTTTCTAGGGAATTTTTCCCTTTTTCTCTTTAAGTATTTTTCCTTTTTCTTTAAGATCTTTTGATCTATAAATTGTACTAGAATTTCAAGTTTTAATATACAATCTTTTCAAGCAAAATTTCGAGTTCTCTCTTTTAGCAATTTACGATTTTTTAGTCTTAAGTTTATGCAATCGATTTTCGATTTTAAGTCTATGTTTTACTTCATGAATTCTGAGTAAGTTAGTCTAGGGTTCTTGAGGAAAGGGTGAGATTAGGGGAAAACTTAGGGATTTCCAGATTTGTTTATGTTTAATTAAGGTCTTAGATCTCTTTACTTTAAGTGTTCTTAATGCTTGTTTCTTTCTGATCAATTGAAATTCGATCTCTTGGTGAATCCCCCCCCCCCCCCCCCCCCCCCCCGAGAGGCGTTTGGGGAATCACTTGAACATGCTTAAGTTAAGATAGCATCTTCCTAGCTCAAGAGATTGATTGTCTAGGGTGTTATTAGGCTTTGTAAGGTCCATACTTAAGGCCTCTTGAATTTCCAATCGTTGGGCGAGAGTCAAGTCAGGTTGTCTTTTAGGAGAGGTCCCATTGCGCGAGAGCGAATGTGATTACTTTGTGATTCCTTGCTTAGAGGTCATCTAAATAGGTTGATAAATAAGTCTGGAACCCCTAGGAATACCCTAATCATTGATCCTAAACCTCGAGAACCCGTTTTTCCTCTATTGAATTTTCGTGATTTTAATACTCTGCTTTTAGGTTGAGATTTTTTGTTGCACTTCATTATTAGTTTTACTATTGCTTTATTTTTAATGCTCTGTTTTACATTCTAATACTTTGTTTCGTTTTTAGCGTTTTATTTTAAGATTTCGTTGTCACCTAGGATAGATCACCACTCGCTAAACCGAATCTGGATTAGATTAGGACAAGTAGATTATATCTTGATTGCTAGTTACTCTCCTAGTGGATTGACACCATACTGTACTGCAATTGATTAGATAGACAGTTTGGTATTTGAGAAAACACCGTAAAAACGTCTTTATCAAGACTGCACTTAGATTTATTAGGAAGTCATTATGGGGAATCTAATTGTTTGTTTTGAATTATGACACGAGATTGTTATGTTTGCTAAGTCTGGGGGAAGTACAAGGTGGTCTCAGTTTTGATGAGTAATATTCTTGTGATCACTTTGGACTTGATGTGCAGGATCTGGAGAGAGTCATTTGTCTGATGAGATGTGATCTTCCTACAGTCTTTCTTTCTTTGCTTGAGGACAAGCAAGAAGCTAAGTCTGGGGGAATTGATGTTCCTCATATTTTGTCGTATTTGAGCTCATTATTACAGTTATATTTGGAGAATTTGTTTGTCTTTTATTGAGATTTCAGTTCAAAAACGTTTAGAGTTGGAATCATACTTAAAGGTGGACGTTGGAGAAGTTTGAAGCATTTTCTTGTATTTTCCACGAGAGGAAAGATCGATCGATCAACACAAGGGTCCATTGATCAGTGCTTTAACAGAGAATATGCGCACGATCTGAAAAATAACTTGGCTTATGAGAGATCGACTCATTAACCAACGATCGATCGATCAACACAAGGATCAATCGATCGATGCCTTCAAAGAAACCTAATTTCACGATTTTTCAGCTCTTGTTTTTGACCTATAAATACTCTTTTCCTATTTTATTTTTAGAGGCATCTTTGAGTTGTTGAAGAATGATTTTTACAGAAGTTTGAGAGTTTGTAAGCTAGGAAGAAGATCTCTTCACACTTGAGAAGAATTTATGAATCCTATTTCTGTTTATTAATGCAATTTCAGTTTCAGTTCATCATGATTTGCTTGATTCATTGTTCTATGTGTGAGTAGATTTTAGATCGGATTTAGGGATTCTAGGGTTTTAGAATTCACTGTCAGGGAACAAATATGATTGATAAATAGATGATTCTCCTTCTAATACTTGAGTTTAATGCATAGATTAGCCTGATCACCTAGTCGATGATTTTAGGTTGTTAACTTTCCAGAAGATTGTTAAGAACTAGAACTCGATTAGAAGAGCAATTCCTTCACTACCAACGAGAGTTGATGCTAGGTTGGGTTGTGGGTAATTGAACCTAAGTGATAAAGCCTACTTGTAATCTGAAACCAACGAGAAATAGGACCTTTATATTATTAATAGAGGGGTAGATTCAACGAGAGTTGGTTTATCTTTATTTGTGTTCAAGCCGTGAATATGCTCAGATTTGTTCCTGAATAGTTACCCAGACAAGAGTTCTAACTCCTGAATGAATACCCGACATCCGATTGCTTTAGTTATTTGATTACATTCGCGTTTAAGTTGTTAGTGTTTACTTCTCTGATTTTGATTGATATAGCTTGCGATTCGATAGAAGTCGAAAGAAAGTGTAATCTGGTTCTCTGAGGAATTCGACCCATAAATACTATTACGTTTGTTGTGCACTTGCAGTAGGATATATGGTTAAAACTCATGTTATCAGGAACCGGAAGTCAGAATGAAAGAGAGTTTCCCTAAGTTATTCGATAAGCAGAAGGATGAACCATTCCAAGCCTAGATTCGAAGACGAATCCTTTGAAGTGGGGGAGACTTGTAACGTCCGTATCATGCGGACCCTTCAGATGATTTTGGATGGGTTCGAGGGAAGTAGGAATTGGGTCAAAAAATCAGGTTGGAATGGGGGAATACGGATAAGACCATGAAATTCGGACAATATGGTCCATGAAATTCGGACAGAGAATGATAGTGTTCGAACAGGGAGTGATAGTGTTCGGACAAGGAGTGATAGTGTCCGGAAATGGAGTGATAGTGTTTAGACAGAGAGTGATAGTGTTCGGACAGGGAGTGATAGTGTCCGAACTGATGGAATGGGAAGTGATCAGGTCGGTTAGGGGCGGTTTAGGGAGTGAGTGTCCCGCGGGTTGGACTTGGTCCAACTTAGGTGGCTTGAACTCAGCCTATCCAGGATGAATTAGGGTTAGGGTTTCTCACCCAAAACCCAATAAATAGATGATAAAAGGCAGAAAGCTTTGCGAAAGCTTTCACAAAAATTCTCTAAGTAAAAGGCAGAAAGCTTTGTGAAGTTCTCTAAGGCTATTTCGATCGATTTCGAGCAAGAGAAATGACATATCAAGAGTGTTCGAGACATGATCTATGTAACCAGACTGAATTCACGTCAAGAGGTGTCAGAGAAAGTTAAGGCAAATGTGAGTTTTCGGGACCGTTGTGGTTGATTTGGGTGCGTTTTCAGGCAATAGTGGGATTGATTCTTAGACAGGCTAGGATTGCTTACTGTCTGTGTATTCAGATCGACTGATTACCGTATTTTCATTCATGATTGTTTCTTGTGTTGTTTCGGGCAAATCCAAGTGACCAAGGCAACAGATTTGATCAAACTCTGTGCATGAATACTTCTTGTTCTGTGACTTGATTGCTTTATTGTTTGATACGTTTCTGGTTTGGCCTAGTAGGACGGAATGACCAACTCACTAAGCAATTCATTTTCTTACCCAATCTGCATGATTGTAGGTGATGATTTACTCAATGACCGTGAAAGTGGCTAAGTAGGAGCGAGATCAAGGCAAGAGGGAGGAAAAATGGAATAAAATTGGGATAAAGTGGGTCTAGATACATTCATTTTATCATTCTTGCAAACTTTGTTGTACTAGAACTTCATTGATTAGTTTATGCATACTTTTGTGCTTATCAAACTGTCACAAATCGAAAACGGACTAACTAAATAAAGAAACATAAATTGGCTAAGTGCTTGATCTTCCCACGACCAAACTGAATCGAATCCGGACAAAAACATCTTGAGTTAGGGTGCTATACTTTGCTCATGTCAGTTCTTAAAGTACATAAACTATGCTTTTTGGTATTTGATGTTTTGAGCAGGTGGAGAATCTAATGGATGATGAGCACATTATCTCCAATTGCTTGACCATACACGAAGTCAGATTGATTCTCAGAGACCTTCTTTGAGAGAGAGGTTGCATCCTGCTTCTGAGTGTTTTTTATATTGTTTTGTTGAAGACTCAGCACAAAGCTATTGGTCTATAGTCTACCACTCTCTTTGGGGTATCAACTTTTGGAATCAATCTGATTAAGGTTGTGTTGATCCCATCAGGCAGAGATCCAGATCACAAGAAGTCTGTGATTTCCTTTACCATAGCCGCACCCACTATATTCTAGTTTGCTTGAAAAGGCTGCAGAGAAGTTTTTAACGTCTGTTGCCATGTCTACATTAATAGGGAAAGTGGCATTTTGAATTTCCAGGTCTGAGGGTATTTTGCACAATTGTAGGTTATCTCAAGAGATACTTTAGGTCTAAGGCTTTTGCAACTGTGTCAGGATAGTTTTCGTGCTTTGATGTATAGATTTCTTGGAAATAGTGTGAGATTGACTCTGCAATTTGTTCTTCCTTGAAGACTGATTGTCCAAAACTATCCTCTAGGGCTGAAAATCGATTCAAAGCTTTTCAGACTCTTGTGGCTGAATGAAAATAGGCAGTATTCTTGTCCCTCGTATTTAACCAAAGCATTCTACTAAGTTGTTTATTTTCCTCCTCAAGGTAAGCACTTTTAAATTTTGCATTAATGTTTTGGATTTCGACTTCCTTGTTTAGAGGGTTTACCATAGCCTCTTCCAGAACCTAATTTAATTCATCGTTGTTTCCAGAAATTTAGAGGCTTTCTGCTAAGTTGTTTCCAGAAATTTACCATAATGATGCAGCTATTTCTGTTCTTTTTTTTACCCATTATCTCATTGTTTGCCTTGTTTTACTTAGCCGTTTGTCCTCTGTGAGAGATTGATCCTTGTTCTAGACTGTGTCAATTAACCATTTTGCTTCTTCAATTTCTGTCAGGCGTCTATCAAAGCAGAACATTCCTTTTTTCTTCTTCTTGCTCGAGTCAAACACAATAATGAGAGACTTATGGTCAGAGCCACCAAACCCCAAATACTCGCCACGACCTGCTAGAAACGCCTCAGCCCAAAGACTGTTTACCACAACTCTATCAAGTTTGCAGCAGACTACATGCGAGTATTTCACCCTCCCTCCATGAAAGGTGATCGTCTGAGCGTTGTAAGTCATAAAGGTCACATTCTGTTGTAAACAATTTAATGGTCCATCTTGTTTTTCATTGTTAGATAGAATATCATTAGTCGTATGTCATCATCTATGAGTTGGTGTATATATGTTCAAATTACTTCCAAAACAAAAGGAAAAAATTTGAAAAAAAATATTTGGGAAACAGTGATGCGGGATCTGACTTCTGATGGTAGTGTAAGACATGAACATATATAGGGTCAAAACAGAAATATAAATGTACAGGATTGGTTTTATTTTTAATAAATTGAGGATTTGTTTGCAAATACTAATTAACGAAGAGAGAACGGCAACGCCGCCCTAATTCGATTGTCATTTATGTGATCTTCACTCCACTCTTTAGGTTTAGGGTTTCACCGTGATTTATCGTTCTACCTTTATTTCTGTTAAACCCGTCGGAGAAGATGAAATATTTCCTCATCCCTCGACAAGCTATCCACCGTATCTCACTCTTATCTTCAAAAACCTCAACTTTATGCAGAAACTTCTCCGCCATTACATTGTCAAGTGCTCAGTCTCATTGTTATCTGAGAAGCTATGAAGAACAAACATCATTCAAAGATGCTGATATCCCTAAACCCATTTTATCTTTCAGTCGGTATTTCCACTCTACTCGCAACTCCCGACTCGGTGAGTCGAGTGCCACCCAGATTGGAAACCAGGAGAAAGATGACGAAGAAGAAGATGGGACCACAAACGAATTCCTCTCTCGATTCGTTTGGATAATGCGTGATAAAGTCTCCGAAGCTTACCCAAATTGTGACAAGAAGATGGTTGACGGTATGCTTTTGCTTATAGTCGAGAAAGTCGTGGAAGAAATCGAGAGAGGCGGATTGAACAAGGTTGGATCAGCTCCACCCTCGCCATCATCGGAGTTCAGTGATGATCTATGGGCTACAATCTGGGAAGTTAGTAGTACAGTGTTGAAAGATATGGAGAAGGAGAGGAACAAAGAGGCAATGAAGCAATACGTTCAATCTCCGGAAGTGATGGAGATGTGTAGGTTTGCTGGTGAGATCGGAATTCGTGGGGATTTTCTTAGAGAGCTTAGATTCAAATGGGCACGAGAGAAAATGGAAGACGCTGAATTCTATGAGAGCTTAGAACAGCAACGTGATTTGGAAAATTATGTTATGGAATCTGAAACAGAGGATGCAGGAGAAGAAGGGTCTGTTGCCTCTGATGATACCCAGCCTCGGAGTTTCTCCCTTCCTAAACGAAAAGGGAAGTTCAAGTACAAGATCTACGGGCTTAAGTTATCCGATCCGAAATGGGTTGAAATGGCTGATAAAATTCACAAAGCTGAGGAGGAGGCTGATTGGATTGAGCCTAAACCTGTAACTGGGAAGTGCAAAATGGTTATGGAGAAACTTGAATCTCTGCCTGTAAGAGATGATCCTACAGGATTGCTTGCTGAATGGGCTGAGTTATTGGAGCCTCACCGTGTGGACTGGATTGCTTTACTTAATCAGTTGCGAGAAGTAAACACCAACATATACTCAAAGGTTAGACCTTTAGTTTTGTATCCTCAATATGACTTCCACTAGATTTTTTTCTTTCTCGGATCAATTTTAATGCATAATGGTTATGAGGAAATGTCCTAGTTCTTTAGTGTTGGTCCTTGACTGATATCAAAAGTTATCATCTACTTCCCCCAGTTGTTCGACTTAAGCTTCTTTGCGAATTGGATTGCTGCTAATCATATCGTTTATTCATGAATGGCGTGGAAGTCCTGTGGTTTGATTTCTGTAATACTTCTAATCATTTTGTTGTTTGATTGGATAGTCTAGGTTCTTTGTTCTATCAAATTGGTGGTTCTTGAATGCATGTCTAACTTAAGTTTGGAAGATGATTTTAAATTGGTGCTGGTTTTGATGTTTATATAGGTGGCAGAACTTGCCTTGGATGAGAAATCTTTCAAGGCGAGCATCTCAGACTACTCAAAACTCATTCATATCCATGCTAAAGAGAACCACATTGAAGATGTTGAGAGGATTTTAAAAAAAATGGCTCAAAATGGAACCTTTCCGGACATTTTAACTGCCACTGCATTGGTTCATATGTACAGTAAATCAGGAAATCTTGAGCGTGCAACCGAGGCATTTGAAAGCTTAAAGAGCTATGGGTTACAGCCAGACGAGAAGATCTACGAATCAATGATTATGGGTTATGTAAACGTTGGCAAGCCTAAACTAGGGGAACGGTTGACAAGAGATATGATAGCAAAGGACCTGAAACCTTCACAAGAAGTTTACACAGCTCTGCTTCGAGCCTTTGCACAAATAGGAGATGCCGATAATGCTGCAGGAATTTCTGCGTCAATGCAGTTTGCATCAATGGATCCACCGAGTTACGAAGCATGTAGTTTACTTGTGGAAGCATACGGGAAAGCAGGGCATGCAGATAAAGCGAAAAGCAACTTTGATGAAATGAGAAAACTTGGGCACAAACCAGATGATAAGTGCATTGCAAATGTGATCCAAGCGTATAAGGAAGAGAACTCATTGGATAAGGCACTGAGACTTTTGTTGCAGCTGGAGAAAGATGGGATTGAAATTGGCGTGATTACTTACACTGTTCTTGTTGATTGGATGGCTAATCTTGAGCTCATCGAAGAGGCTGAGCAGCTTCTGGTAAAGATTTCTAAGCTGGGAGAAGCTCCACCGTTTGAGCTCCAGGTGAGCTTGTGCTATATGTATGCAAATGTCAGAAATGAGAAGAAGACTCTTCAAGCTCTTGGAGTTTTGGAAGCTAAGAGAGATCAAATGGGACCTAACGAGTTTGACAAAGTTATAACTGCGTTGAAAAAGGGTGGGTTTGAGAAAGACGCGAGAAGAATGTTTAAGCATATGGAAGCTCGAAAGTTTTTACCTTCAAATAAATTGAAGATGGATATGGTTGAATCACCTCGAGCTTTTGTGTCTGGGTCTGCTAGAGTGAGACGATAAAAATGTCTGTAAGGTGGTCAAATCTTTTGAAACTTATTCATCATCCCGCGTTCAATGTTCTGAATCTCACATACCGAGTGTCCTGTAATAATCTTGTTCTTTGGAATTTTCGGAAATCTTTTTGTGGCTAATTTTTAGCTGTGAAATGTTTCATTCTCCATTTTACAATTTCCAAGAATGAATTCTTTTCCGAAATTTAATTTCTTTTCGCTATCTCGAACTTCAGTTTACTTCGGTTTTAAACTCAGCATATCGCGCTAAATCAACACATTAACCGAAAACATGAGTTGAATAGTGTGTATTAGCAAATTTTGTCTTGCTGATATCATTTTATCTGACTATAAAGAGGAGTAGGAAGACAGGGAAACTTGTTATTTACCGGTTATGACCAATACATGAAAAAAGGACAATCATAAAAATAATCAATTTCAATCGTTTGTTAGAAATTCTACCAAATACGGATAACAAGAGATCGACAGAAATAAAAAAAATTCAAAACTAATTGTTTAAAAAATTAAGCTCTACAAGTAGAAAAGTAGCGATGAAAAGGTAATTAAAATCAACCTAGGACAAAAAGTTATATACTTTAACCTAAGAGAAGAAGACTTACAGTTTCAAACCCTAACCTCCAATCATAACTCTGACTTTGATTTTCGTCAACACATTTAAATCCTAAGTTCTTAGTATCATACCTATACTGTCTAATATTCCTAACGGTTACAAAGACTTGATCGAAAACAATCTTTTTGAATTCAGCACGACTAAAGAATATTTGGCTTTTGAATATAATTTCAGCGTTTCTCATTCTCATGTTGTCGTCTGGTTATCGATTTGCTTCTAGTTCATCCTCGTCGTCGCTTTTTGGGTACACATTGTGGCGGATAGATGGTTGATCTACAAAATCAAGGACTACTTCTTCAATATCAAACTCCTGGCGTGCGAGATTCTCCATGTCGTCGTCTTCATCATTGGCAATGGAAGGAGGGTCGCGAAACACAATTAACGACATCAATTAGCCAAGATACAACAAAAATTTTGCAAAAAAAGTTGAACATTTCAGAGATTCCAATTTCTAGGGTTACAATTTAGGGAAGAATAAAAGATAGTCGTTTACGGTTTTGGTTAACGCAGTAATCGGGTCTTTGGTTGGGTATTTGGTCGGGTATTTATTTTCGATTAGAGCCGAAATCGGGTTTAGTAATATTAATTATGGTTTTTGTTAAATTACATCATCAAGTTTAAATTGCGTGTAATAAAGTTTTAAACTTTAAAAATGTGTGTCATAAGATTTTAAAATTGCAAAACGCGTGGATTTGAAACTATGATCAAAGTTCATGTGTTAGTGATGCTAATAACGAATTACTGTGTGGAAATAGATCGACAACCCAACGAAATATATTATACTAAAAGCAGAGATTCCAAAAATAATAATAAACAAGAAGTATAGGGTTCGAATGTTTGATCGAACAAAAACTAATCTATAATATATTTGGAGACATCTATTTTGATTTCCCCAATTCATACACTTAAAATTGTAGTATAAAATAATTTTAAAATAATAAATTATCTGTCCATATCAAAAATATATGGAGAAAGATGAAATGTAGTGCGCACACATAAACTTTTTAACTTACTTTAGTTATATAACTAATTTACTATAAGTTTGTAGAGAAGTTTGCGTACTATACTTCTTTAAAGAATATTTGTTTTCTTTATTTTAACTTTTATTATTTTCAATTTAATTATTATTTTGTTAATTTCAGTATCATTCGTCATGAAAAATTATGAAATATATAGCATAACATAAAAGTTACAAAAATGAATAAAATATTAGGGAGAACATCAGAAATTTTTTATGAAAAAATTAAAATAATCTGTTTTATTTTTATTTTGCATATATAATCGGCACAATCTACATAATCTATACTTTTATTTGCGTTTTCCATAGTTTGATGACACTATCTTTAAAGTTAAGAAGCAAAAAACCAAAAAGTATAATTTTTTCCATCATGTAAAAAATATATAGGGAAAAATACTAATTGAATTATTTTTTTTAAAAAATAATTTAGTAAACATTAAATTTAATTTAAGTATAGTTGATTAAAATTTTCTTTTTGTTTGTTTCTTTTTCTAGAAAAACTTCAAATTTTTATTAACTCATCAAATCGAATATATTGTTAATCCTAAGTTAAAATTTATTTTATATTTAAGTTACATCGATTTTAGAAATTCAATTCAATTCTTATCTTTCAAAATTTAGATTTCTTCTGTAAGAATAGATTAACTGAATCAAATTTCTAAAATTGATTTGGTTTTCAAATTAAAAAAAAATTTAATTTGAAAATAATAATATGTTCAATTTTTCGAATTAATATAAATTTGAAATTTTTAAGAAATTTTTAAGTTGCAACACATACTTAGGTTTAAAGTCCCATAACTATCCATAAAAAAAAACATGAAAGATTATTAACCAAGAGAATCAGAGTCTATTGAATACAATCATGAGACAAAACAAAAACACACGCAAAATGGAAAAAAAATCAAGTCGGGATGAAATTAATAGGGATTTAGAAATTCAGCAATCAATTAGGATAAAAACAGAGACACATAATCTAAAATTTCGTCATCAAAATGAATGTTATTTTAACGAGAAATATGATTTTCAATATCATCCAAAAAGTATTGAACTTTGGAAAAGCCAACCGATCAATCAAGTCGAAAGATACATGAAACTGAAAACGAAAACAAATAAACTTACAGCTAGGAAACGAGTATTGTTCCAACACCTCCCACACAAAGGACTTGGCTCCTCAAGTAAGTTAAACTTGTTCGGTGGCACAAGACAAAAGCTTGTTTCCTTGCTCCATAGATGATTATATTCAAACCCAGAAAACAAAAAACCCAAACTTTCAAATTCAATTACTCAAAAATGTAACTTTGCTGCTAAACAACTAAATTAATCAAAAGATTTTTCTTTTATTCAAAAATTTCACAAACCTTAGATTGTTTGTTGAGAGGACCATGTTCTTCTTCAAAAGAATCTTCGACGATCTCTAACTTCACCAGAAATTTGTTACGATACTTTGAAGCATGACTCAAAATCTCTGATTTTACTGCAAGTTTCAAACCTGGAGGACTCCAATCGACTTCACAGATTTGTACCTTGCTATTGTGACGTGAAGAAATCTATACGATTTCCGAAATAATCTCGCCGATGCTTTTAGCTTCTCTTGGATGTGGTCGACGAACTCTCTAAGGTGAAGACGACGGTCAGATTTGTAGGTGTCGACATCGAGATGCTGATTTGAGAGGAAGGAGGAAGAGCAAGAGTCGCCATCGATGAAACCAAAGTTTCTGAAAACCAAAACACGAAGCATCCCTTTTTTCTTTCAACGTGAAATTCGTTCTCCAATCATATGGTGACACTTATGCGGTTCTTAAGAATATTATAAGTTCTCTATAAAGAAACGGTTCTTATACTATTAATATCAATTTTATTTTTTTTTAATCATCATAAACAGTAAGAGCTTCTCTAAAAGGTATTCAATGGAGGTGCTCTTAGTAACTTCACTCCTACAAAAGAAAGTGGGATCCAATTTTAATAATTAATAATAATATCATACTCGACAAAGATAAGGTTGGAAAAACTCAATAGCGTTAAAATAAATATCATACTAATCTATAAATTTAATAATTTATGCAAATCCATTACTTAAATCAGCGGGATATTTAAGGCGAATACTAAAAAGCGAGTAGGATATTTTCATTCTTAAATTACATGAACTTGGACAGAACAGCAAAGTAAATATAATAATAAAAATAACAAATTAATTTTTCTTTAAGGATCAGATGCAATAATAAACATGAGAGTGTAATTAAGCACATAATTCCATCGACATTACAATCTAATGATAAGAAAAATTAAACATACAAGTGACAAAGACTAAGAGCAAATGGGTTCTCTAATGTCATGATGGAATCAGTGCCGGCTCAATAATATTGTGGGCCCCTGGGTAATTTTTTATTTATTTATCAAAAAGTCTTTTTATAGTTATTATATATTTTGGGTCTTTTTTATAAAAAATTTTAAAATATTTGGGCTTTTATTATATGGTTAAAAAAATTTTATGACCTTTTAAATGTTTTAAAAATAAATTGAGTTTTTTAGAAATTTTTTTTGTAAATTACAAATGTTTATATACCTATAAAAAAACAAAAAAAAAGCAGAAGAAACAAAAATGTCGGTGGACCCTGGGCGATTGCACTGAATGCCCCGCCTCTTAGACCGGCACTGGATGAGACTCTCCAGTCGGGGATCCAAATTCAGGTAATTTATATCATATGTTTTGATTATAAAACATTAAGAGCTGCATGATGATATTCTTTTTTTGGATCAGTGAGAAGGTGCAAGTCTCTAACAAGAGAAGAAATCGAAACTTTCTGGAAAACAAAGAAGAAGAATGAACAAGAACATGTTCAAGCTGTTTCCAACTTGGTAGCTCAGGTTAATACCAAACTTTTTAATTTATGCTTATTTTAGTCTTACCTAACCAGCAACATAAAAATGATAAAATGGTGCTAAAGAATCGAGTGAATATGTTTGCAGGAAGTTGCAGAGAGCCAAACGAAAGAAGAGAAGAAAGCAAACGATTTTTATGAGAACGAAAGCAAGAGAAATGGATGGTAACATATAAAGTTACTATTAAAGGTTCAAATAAATCTCTTTACAAAGATTTATGAAATGATAAAATTGATGTGTTGGTCAGGTGGAGATAAAGTAATTGGGAATGAGCCGAGGGAGGAAGAGGGCCGACCAAACACTAACGTGCCACAGTTCAAAGTGGCTCACATCGCCAAAACGCCGGCTGTTAGGCTTTATGATGAAGCTAACTATAGTATTCTTTTGGTTTGTTGTTGCAGAATGTAAAGAAGACAGGAGGAATTAATGAGTTCCCAAGATCAATAACCGATCTTGGTACATCTCATCGGAAGAACCGGAAACAAGTCTCAACACACAAAGAGATTACAAGACTTTCACTCTCC
Source organism: Lepidium sativum (assembly GCA_023374145.1). Lineage (NCBI taxonomy): Eukaryota > Viridiplantae > Streptophyta > Magnoliopsida > Brassicales > Brassicaceae > Lepidium > Lepidium sativum. Next base: position 8,983 of record JAKUCM010001026.1, on the reverse strand, counting down.
CCCTTACAAAGAAAAGAAGAACCGAAAGAACCACTTTTAGAGAACTCAAGATCTGTCAAAGAAAGAAGGAACCTCTCACCTTACAAGACAAACCCTCACCCAAGAACCCCTCAAGTAAGTCTCTCACCTTCCACTTTCCTTTAAGCAATACAAAAGTAACTTAGTCTTCTCTTTTCCTTGTTAAGCTTCTTAAACAAGTGTACTTAACACTTCTGCCACCAAACTTCTTTAGGTAAATGAAGAAGACTTCAAAGACCAGATCAAGACTTGATTTGATGATCTCACCCACTAAATGGGCCTTAAAACCGGAGAAGAAGAATCCAGACTGACTGTGGGCCGAACCAATTCAAAACAGAACTTGGAGATGGCCCACCCCCTTTATTTCTCAGACCCAGAACTGACCCAATAAACTCCACCTCAATTTGGGCCTGAGACATAGCCCAGTCCATTCTTCGTTAACCCTCCAAAAAACAGAGAAACGCTTTACATTGTAGAGTGTAAGAACTCTTGATTTAGCTGCAGATTGTAGAGTGTACACGAGCATTAATCAGATTTTCTAGGTTCTGTCAGTTGGTTGTTCTTACAGAGTCAACCACGATGGTAGTGCATTTTCTTGCAGGAAATGGGACATCACTGGAGTACCTTGCGAGCATGTGTATGCAGTCATCATAAGCCAAAAATTTGAGGTTAAAGACTATGTTTCTCATTGGTTTCTAACAACTATGTGGGTAAGGACTTACAACCATGGAATCACACCTCCAAGAGGGACAAAGTTCTGGCCAAAGATAGCAAATAGAGTCATTCATAAGCCTCCAATACCAACACAAACTGGACTTAAAAAGATGTGTAAGAAAGAGAAGATAATGAAGGGAAAGAACAAGTCTCCAACGAAGAAGAAGGAAGTGAAGAAACGGACCACGCACTGAAGCATTTCTAGAGGAGCCAACCATAACTCATGTTTTCATAAACCAAAAAAAGAATGCACAGTCTCGGGTTCAGTCTTAGGTTCTGTCCCATTTCTATTTACTCTTTTCTCATTCATTTATTTAAGTTTCTCACACAATTTTGTTACATTGTCATGTAGGTCGAATGTGGTCAATCTTCTCAGGCACAAGCATCACAAGAGACTACAACACAAGATTGAATTGGACGTGGAAAATTAACTAGAAGACTAAGTAGAATGATATCACTTAGTTAGAGGTCTTTTGGTATTATTTTTAAGTTCTTTATGCTAAACTCATGTAATCCGCTAATCAGTTTTTGGATGTTACTATTGGCTATGTAGTTTTTGTGGTTATAACATCTTAAACGTTTACAATTTGTCTCCATTTTAATGCATTGTTAATGGCTTTGGAACATATACAACGCTTTGGTAATGACTTTGTGAATGTCTTGTTTTATGATCGCCTTTGTTAATGGTTTTGTTAATGGTTTTGTCTCATAACACCATTTAGATACAATATCTCATAACATCATTTGAGACATCATCAAATTCACGATAAGCATCCCTGGTCTCAATATCTTATAAAAGCAAGAAAGACACTACACACGACTATCGCTTTCTTCATCTTCCATTCATATTCACCAAGCATAACCTAACATTTCCTAATAGTTGAGTCTTTATATTCATTAGCTCTTTGTCAAACTTCTTTTTTTGCTACTCAATTAAGTTGAACGATCTCTCTACCTCAATCATGAGAGCTTTGTGCTTCTATAGAAAGAAATGATTGCCATTAGCAAGCTACAAGAGAATTCAATACATCAATACATCCATTTGAATCTTCAATACATCAGTATATCCATTAACAAGCTACAAGAACTCACCTTTTGAGCTACTATTGAAGAACACTGATAATAAGTTAGTTCAAATTGTTAGAGAATTTCAAAGTCTTGCCAATAAATGAAGCTTTACACCAACACTATTTTGGAATTCCAGCAACAAATACTCCTCCTCCACATTGTGCCATCGATGAACCACTGGAAGCTCATTTGTCCTTGCTCATTTTCAAGTTGGTTCTCTATTACACACCATTTCACAATTCTGATATTTTAGAAATTAGAGTTCGTGACTTAATTTGGGAGAAAAGAGATTACAGGTCTGGTTTTGATTGTCCTCAGGTTGTCAAATAGGTTTGCTCTCACACGGTATGGTCTGGTTTTACGATTCCATTGGTACAACATAACAAACTGACAATGGGGGCAATTAAAATTGTAAACTATGAGGGATGAAATATATTTTATATTTTTGTTTTAGGGAGAAATTGAAGGAGGGCAATAGTTTGTGTAATTTTGGTGCTATATGAAACTTTCGAGGGGATCTAGATCGTCAGCCTAAATATGTTTCATTTTCTCCATAGTTGACTTTTTGGGCTTTTTTGTGAAAATGACCTATTGATACCCCTTTAAGCCCAATAATGTTTTACCCTTCTTTCCATTTTTCTTTTCAAGGAATTTTCCATTTCTCTTTCTAGGGAATTTTCCTTTCTTCTCTTTAAGCAATTTTCCTTTTTACTTATTAAGTTATTTTCCTTTTTTCTTTAAGACTTAAGATCTTTGTTGATCTATAAATTGTACTAGAATTTCCACTTTTAATATATCATATTTTCCAGCAATTTTCGATTCTCTTAAGCAATATCAAATTCTCTTTTACTCAAATCTTTAAGTTTATGCAATTGATTTTCGATTCTAAGTTTAAGTTTTTCTTCATGAATTCTGAGTAAGTTAAATTAGGGTTCTTGAGGAGAGGGTGAGATTAGGGGAAAACTTAGGGATTTCCAGATTTGTTTATGTTTGATTAAGGTTTTAGATCTCTTTAATTGAAGTGTCCTTAATGCTTATTTCTTTCTGATCAATTGAAATCTGATTACTTGGTGATTCCCCCCTGAGAGGCGTTTGGGGAATCGTTTGAACATGCTTAGGTTGAGATAACTTCTCCTAACTCAAGAGATTGATTGTCTAGGGTGTTATTAGGCTTTGTAAGGTCCATACTTAACGCCTCTTGAACTTCTAATTGTTGGCGAGAGTCAAGTCGGGTTGTTGTTTAAGAGAGGTCCCATTGCTTGAGAATGAATGTGATTACGTTGTGATTCCTTGCTTAAAGGTCATCTAAATAGGTTGATAAACAAGTCTGGAACCCCTAGGAATACCCTAATCATTGATCTTTAACCTCAAGAACCCATTTTCTCCATTGAATTTTCGTGACCTTTTATATTCTGTTTTTAGGTTAAAACTCTGTTTTACAATTACTCTGTTTTGCACTTTACTCTGTTTTGCTATTGCTCTGTTTTTGCTCTGTTTTTACGTTCTGTTTTTGCACTTTGTTTTAAGCATTTCATTCGCACCTAGATTAGATTGCTACTTGATGTGTCTGCATTTTACCTCATTTTAGGGGCATTATTTAGCGTGTTTTTCATTTATACTTGCATTCTTATCATTATTTTAGGTTCTTTTAGGCATAATTTGCATATTTAGTGTTGGGCATTGCATACATTGCATAAAAGGTATTTTTAGGCACTTTTGGAGCTTATCATGAAGTATTTCGGACTATAAGAAGACCTATGAAAAATCGGCTGGCCTAAAGTTGAAGTTGAAGTTCAAGATGTGATCTAGAAGATTTGGCATATCTCCATGACACTGGAGCATGACACTCGACCACACTTGGTCGAGTAGATTTTTGGACCAGAACGCTGACTTTTCTTTTGGGTTTTTTGTCAAAAGAGCCCAATGGTACCCCTTTATGTGAAAAGGCAAAAGCCCAACTATTTTAGGCCTTTTCCATTTTCTTTTCTTAAAGAATTTTCCTTTTCTCTTTTCAAGGAATTTTCCATTTCTCTTTCTAGGGAATTTTCCTTTTTTCTCTTTAAGTAATTTTCCTTTTTTCTTTAAGACTTAAGATCTTTGTTGATCTATAAATTGTACTAAAATTTCCAGTTTAATATATCATCTTTTCTAGCAAATTTTGACTTCTCTCTCTTAAAGCAATTTACGATTTTAATCTTTAAGTTTATGTAATTAAATTTGATTCTAAGTCTATGCTTTACTTCATGAATTCTGAGTAAGTTAGTTAAGGGTTCTTGAGGAAAGGGTTAGATTAGGGAAAAACTTAAGTGTTCTTAATGCTTGTTTCTTTCTGATCAATTGTAATTCGATCTCTTGGTGATTCCCCCCCCCCCCCCCCCCCCCGAGAGGCGTTTGTGGAATCACTTGAACATTCTTAGGTTGAGATAACATCTCCTAACTCAAGAGATTGATCTTCTAGGGTGTTATTAGGCTCTGTAAGGTCCATACTTAAAGCCTCTTGAACTTCCAATCGTTGGGCGAGAGTCAAGTCACGTTGTCTTTCAAGAGAGGTCCCATTGCACGAGAGTGAATGTGATTACTTTGTGATTCCTTGCTTAGAGGTCATCTAAATAGGTTGATAAAAAAGTCTGGAACCCCTAGGAATACCCAAATCATTGATCCTTAACCTCGAGAACCCCTTTTCCTCTATTGAATTTTTGTGAATTTTAATACTCTGCTTTTAGGTTGAAATTCGGTTTTGCACTTTTCTCTGTTTTGCTATTGCTTTATTTTCAATGCTCTGTTTTTACATTCTATTTTTATGTCTTGTTTTTAGCACTCTGTTTTAGCATTTCATTTTGACCTAGTTTAGTCAACTGCTCATTAAATCAAATCTGGCTTAGATTAGGACAAGTAGATTGCATCTTGATTGCTAGTTACTCTCCTAGTGGATTGACACCATACTGTCCTGCAATTGATTACATAAACAGTAGGGTATTTGAGAAAACACCGTAAAAACTTTGTTTATCAAATTGGCGCTGTTGCCAACTGGGTTCTAGTTAGCTACAATTAGGATTATCACTTTCCTGAGACTAAGTTCTACGTGTGTGTTCTAACGCTCGTTTCTAGTTTTTGTCTGTTTTCAGGAACATTCGATCACGACACTCGACCAACTAAGCTCGAGTGCCGTGATTTTTTCGCATTCCCAGAACACTCGACCACAACACTCGATCAACTCCTGGTCGAGTGTCTGTTACTGCTGAAAAAAACACACTTGCTCCCGTTGTACTGAAGATCTCATCCCCTACTCCGACAACATAGACAGTTTGCCTCGTGAACACTTGCGGGAACAGCGGAGCAGATTGAATGAGGAGTTCACGGATCAGGTAGACATGGAGGACCACGTACAAGCTACTGAACTAGGACCTCGTCCTAGGCACGCACGACACACTGGAGCCGGTGATGCTCCCAGTATTCATACTCAACGCCATGGAATTGTTCCACCAGCTATTGCCACTAACAACTTTGAGATTAAGAGTGGTGTGATCTCAATGGTACAAAACAGTAAGTTTCATGGTTTGCCTTCTGAGGATCCGCTGGATCATCTTGATGAGTTTGAAAGACTAACCAGTTTGACAAAGATTAATGGGGTTAGTGAGGATGCTCTGAAACTGAGGTTGTTTCCTTTCTCTCTTGGAGACAAAGCACACCTGTGGGAAAAACACTTGCCACAAGGGTCTATTACATCTTGGGATGCCTGCAAACAAGCGTTTCTAGGTAAGTTCTTCTCCAACTCCAGAACTGCGAAAATCTATCTCTGGTTTCAAGCAAAACCATTCTGAGACATTCTCTGAGGGTTGGGAACGATTCAAGATGTACCAATCACAATGTCCTCATCATGGGTTTACTACTGAGTCACTTCTCAGCACTCTCTACAGAGGCGTTATTCCGAAGATCCGAATGTTGCTAGACACAACAAGCAATGAGAACTTTCTGAACAAGGATGTAGATGATGGATGGGAATTGGTTGAGAATTTAGCACAAGCAGACGGCCAATACAGTGAAGACTATGATCGAACTCCTAGAGGTACAGCTGATCCTGACATGGTTAGTAGGAAGGAACTCAAAGCCATACAAGAAAAGCTGGATAAGTTGTTCTCAGTTCATCAAAAGCAGGTACATCACGTGACTAAGTCCGAACAGGTTGTAGAGGATGAAGATGAGGTAGAAGAGGTCATTTTTGTGCAGAATCAGGGTAACAGTTATGGGCCTTACAACAACTAAAAACCCAACCCAAACCTTTCATATAGGAACACCAATGTGGCTAATCCCCAAGATCAGGTGTATCCACCAAAATCGCACCACCATCCCCAATCCAAACTCTTTGTCCCAAAACATCAATACCAGCAAACTCATCACTACCCACCTACTGTACCACCTGGTTATGAATACAACAACACTACCCAACCCCAACAACCCCCTGAAGTAATGGACATCTTGCAGCAAATCCTCAAAGGTCAGACAGCTACCGCCTCTGAAATAACCAGGAAATTTGCTGAGGTACACACTAAGATAGATGCTTCCCATAATGACCTCCATTGCAAGTTTGAGACTCTTAATGCTTGCCTCAAGAATTTAGAGAACAAGCAAGCTTCCTCCTCTGTAGTTAAGACTATTGGGCAACTACCATGAAAAGTCATTCAAAACTCCAAGGAATACACTGTCCAATCCATTACATTGAGAAGCGGAAAATAGATCTCTCCACAAGTACGACATGATAAATTCACTGAGGACAGTGACACTCAAGTTGGGGAGGACAGCCTTAGTCAGAAAAGGCTGAAAATATCGAGAAAAAGCCTCATAAAAGAACACTCGAGCTGGAACTGATCGAGCATTATGTTCAGAACCACACAATGAGACACTCGAGCAGGACACTCGAGCAAGGCTAGGTCGAGTGTCCCCTTACCAACCTCCAAAACATGATATTTTGCACGATATCCACAAGTCTTTTACCCTTCCTCCTTTTAAACCTCAACTACCCTTCCCACAAAGGTTTAAAAAGGACGTAATGATGAAGTACAAGGCTCTTTTTGACAAGCAAATAAAGGATGTTGAGGTAAAGATACCTATACTTGATGCTTTCATGCTAATGCCTCCTTATCAAAAAATTTTGAAAGATGCTGTGAAGGAAAGAAAAAATGAGCTAGAGGGTATGGCAGTAGAGACTCATGAGTGCAATGCCATCTTAGAGAGGATAATAGTGCAAGACAAGCTAGATGATCCTGAGACATTCACTTTACCATGCTCACTGGGTCATTTAACTTTCAGCAAATGTTTATGTGATCTTGGAGCTTCAATTAGCCTAATGCCACTATCTGTTGCTAAGAGGCCGGGGTTCAACAACTACAAGTCTTGTAAGCTCTCTTTGATTCTAGCTGATAGTTCTATCTGTTTTCCATATGGTTTACTGGAAGATATACCTATAATGGTTGGTAGTGTTGAGGTTCCTATAGACTTTGTGGTGATTGATATGGATGAGGAACCACAAGATCCACTACTCCTTGGTAGACCATTTTTAGCTTCTGTTGGGGCTGTAATTGATGTAAGGAATGGAACAATTGAGCAAAACTTTGGTAAGGATCTCAATATGAAGTTTAACATTAACGATGCAGCTAGAAAACCTACTATTGGAGGACAAAGCTTCTCAATTGAGGGATTAGATAAGTTGGGCATTAAACCTAGCTTCCTCGACTTATATTGGCTAAGAGTGGTAAGACTAGCGACTACTGCAGAAAAATTCCAATGTTTGAAGAGGTTGTTAATGGGAAAAGCCTTCAGTCTTTGTTTGCTTGCAATGAGATCACGGATATGCCTTCTAAGGAATCATACAATTTACTAGGATTAGATCTTGGGCCTGATATAATTTTGAGACCAATTAGTTTTGTGGATGGAGTAATGGAGTACAAGGTGAAGAGCAGCAAATATCCCAAACCATTTGCCAACGTGAAGCAGCTTCTCTTTCCAACGAAGCCCAAATCAGATTGGTCACGACCTTTCCACATTAAAAGAGTTATGCCTTGTGGATCCATCACCATGTTTAGCAAGAAAGGAGAGGAACTTCCAGAAAATGGGCAGAAAGTTAAGCTTTACATGGTTGATGAAACCATCTCAGAGGGGACCTCAATTCCTCTCTTTGAACCACTCCAGGTCTGATGGGTGTGGGAAGTCAAGCTTAGTGACTTAAAACAAGCTCACTTGGGAGGAAATCCCATGATATCCTAGTACATATTTTCTTTCTTGCAGTTTTTCTTTGTTTCTTTTGCTCTTTTCTTATGTTTCAGGTCAAGGGACGTGCACCACAAGGAATTTGGCACCAGAGCATAACACTCGAGCATGACACTCGAGCAAGGCTGCTCGAGTGTTCTAAAAACGAACCAGAAACTCCTTCATTTCCAACTTTTTCATTCTCCAAATAGGTACAGAACCCCTTCCTTTCATTGTACATACCATTGCATATTTTTCACTTGACTTGCTGGTCTAGGATCCTCTTTCGGACTTTTATACACACAAGGGACTGTGTGATTTAAGTTTGGGGGAGGGTTCTAGAGGACATTTGACTTTGTTTTCTGTGATTCTTAGTTTTTATTCTTTGCATTTGATCATTCGCATTACATCTAAGGCATAGAAAAACCAAAAATATTTTCAGTTAGCATATTTTTTTTTCGATTGCATATCATCTAAGGCATAGAAAACCAATAAAAATTTGAAAAAAAAATCGAAAAAGCATCAGTCAAAAACAGAGTGTTCATATAGCTGTATTGCATTCATATAGGATTGAGTCTTGAGTTTCGGGAATCATCTTGCTAAATAGACAGACTTGCTAGGTTGATTGGCTAGTAACCATAGTGAACTCTTGGATTTGCGTTTTTCCATCTTGAACACTGATTGATAGATCATTGACCTTTGAAACCAATACTTAGGTTGTGTCTCAAAAAGAACCAGATTTGTTGCCTCATAATCGAATTCCATTTTTTCCAAATTAGGGGCTTGAGATACATTGCATAAGATCCTTCCTTAGGTTCAGCTAGCTAAGTAAAAAGAAAAGCATAAGATGAATATAGAATCATCCTTCTTACAACTCAGCTCAAATAATATGGTCTAAGATGAACGGGGACTGTGCGTAAACCCGTACCTTCTTGTGTTC
>JAKUCM010001025.1:0-29451 GCA_023374145.1 Lepidium sativum | reverse complement strand
AAATAAAAATCAAAGTATTACAACTTTTTATATAATATAATAAATGTTTTTAACTTTATAATAGCTCATGCATAAACTTCTAACAAAATTACCCATCCAAGATGCCAAAGTTTAATAGTGACTTTAGACTATATTTATATATTTATATATTCATATATTGCTTTTGATATAGACATTTGTATCTATTTACTCAAATCTTATGTATACAGAAAATAACTTTGCATAGGTATTAACTATTAAGTAATTGTTTTGGAAATTAATAGGATTACTTATATTTTGTTATATCTATAAAGCATCTTTTAGTTCTTAGACGAGTTTTTATTAGAAGGTAAACAAGAAGAGAATCCTTGACAAAAGATTGGAAGCAAAAGCTAAAGACAATTCTGTGATTCTTTTCTTCACATCTAATGCTTTTTTTTTTCTTCCTCATGATTATAGTTTTATGAAAGAGAATCACAAATTCTATTATATAATATCTTACATTGGCAAAATATTTGCCAAAAGAATCAAAATCACATGCACATCTACACAAAGCTACTGCTTATGCAACGAAGCATTAAGAGAGACTCAATCCTCAGTATCTGGTATCTCAAAGACCAGAAATTTTGCAACAGAAGTGACTGTCTTTCTATCTAGACATTTATTTCTGCAAGTCTTGCTTCTGAAGATAGATGATAACAGTGATGATGAATTATGAGTCCTTCCTTGCATTCTAATGTTGTTTGCAGCCACAGTTAGTTTCTTGCTTATCGTGTCACTTACACTCACAGAGTCTACAGGTTTCCTCTCCCGCGTTTTTGGTGTGAAGCTGTTGAAACATTCAGAATCTTCCATCTCTGCAGCTCTTCGTATTGTGAATGAAGATTTTATGGTTTGAGATTGAGATGTGGAAGGACCAAGAAACTCACTCTTGTCAAGGCATGTTCTTTCAGATTCACAGTTTGTGGATTCAGGTTTGGCCCAAGATTTCTTTATCTTCTTGTCTTCACCTTGGATCAAGGTATGGACTCCTTTAATGGATTTTTCAGATGCAGGGAAATGTCTTATTCGAGCTTCATCAATGCTAGCTTCTGCATAGATAAACCAGGGCTTGTGGTTATCCAAGAAGATGCATTTCAAAGGCACAGTCTCGGCAAGGTAATAAAACCGAGACTTCCGTTTAACCTATACTCCAAAACAAGCAAAAGTTAGAATGACTCTGCAGCAATGGATAGAGGTAACAAAACCAAAATCATTTTCATTACCATCAGACGATTAACTCGTATCCCCCCTGAGCTCAAAAAGCAACTTCCATGTGTTTTCTCGAGTTTTCCTGCAAAACCCACACTTTTGATTGATAAATGTTATGATAACTATAGAAGAAAACTATTAAGTGCTGTGAAATAGTGTTGCACAATCAAAAGATCATAATTTTAAAAATTGAAGGCAAAAGGGAAAAGATAAACAAAACAATACATGTGCAATCTCATGTCAAGATGTCTTGTAGATACATAATAACAATGATTGACATTCACGACAGACAAATCATCAAAGGAAACAAATACTTATGATGCAGAAGACAATGTGAAAAGAACACTTGATTTAATGATCACCATCAGAATCATAACTAGAAAAGTTTATATGTAACATCCAGCAAAGTTTTCATTTTGTTCTCAGTTTCCTCACAGACCAAAACACTATATATCCAGAAAGATTCAATTAATAAGAATCCTATTAGTAAACCTATAAGCTAAATTTCGAAAGTGAGAAACTTTTCTAGAAACAGTAGCTACAGAAAACAAAATCGAAAGAGAAAATTTCAATAGAAAATCTGCGGGAAAACGAAAAAGAGTTTCCCTTTACAGTTGGTTTCGAGCTTACTCATAAAATCTCCTGCTATGATATCAAGAGGAACCGTCATGACGATTCGAGTTCCTAAGTTAGTCTCAACGAAGACCGCCACTTCTTCTGCAATGACGATTCTCATAGTGTGAGAGACTGAGAGCAATGACGATTCTCATTGGTTTTCTTCACCGAACACCATCACGCTGTTTCTCGCCATGTGAATACAGTTGTTTGCCGTTTTAATGAGCTAAAAACGGCAGACTGTGCAAGTGTAAATTCAAAAACTGAAATTAATAAAACGGCACTGCGTATCGTCGGAATCATCTTTCCTTCCACCGAGGGAAACCTAAAAATGGTCGTTTGATTCTCACTCTCTCCGTTCAAAAATGCGCCGGCAAAAGCAATGGCCTTTGAGGCCTCTCTCTTACTGTTTCAGTTCCTCGTCTATATCTTCGGCGGCGGAGACTGTTACTACTTCAACGGTTGAAGCGGCAGCGACGGCGGCTTTCCCGTTGAAGCACGTGACGAGGGCGAACTTCGAGACGACGCTGAATAATCTTCGTTCGCTTGTGAAGGCTGCTGATTTTGTGGCCATTGACCTCGAGATGACTGGCGTGACCAGCGCTCCGTGGCGCGACTCCTTGGAATTTGACCGCTACGACGTCAGATACCTCAAAGTCAAAGACTCCGCCGAGAAGTTCGCTGTCGTGCAATTCGGTGTCTGTCCCTTTCGCTGGGATTTTCACACTCAGTCATTTGTTTCCTACCCGTTAGTCTCTCTCTCTCTCTCTCAAGCTTCAGTTGTGTTTTTTTCCGATGAATTTGACCATGTGTCTCGTTTTGGCAGGCACAATTTCTTTGTATTTCCTCGTCAAGACCTCATATTTGATCCACCAGCTCATGAATTTCTCTGCCAGACGACCTCCATGGATTTCCTTGCCAAGTATCAATTTGATTTCAACACCTGTATACATGAAGGTGCCTGCTTTCTCCTTTCTATGTTATTATTTTACTTATTCATTCCTAATTTGGATGTCCTGAAGAGAACAAAGTTAAGCAATCAAGTCTGTTTTGAAAGTATGGGTGTGGTAGTCCCAGAGGAATTCACATATTTGAATAATCCCAGGAATATCTTATTTGTCCAGACGACAAGAGGAAGAGGCAAGTAAGCGTATGGAAATGATATTCGGCGAGGATGGAATCAATTCCTCTGTTGAAGCAGAGGATTTAAAGTTGCTGCGGTTGGCAGATGTTCTTTTTGCTGAAAGGATGAAGAACAAGCTGAATGAATGGCGATCTGAGCTGTTACATGGAGGAAATGCATCCTCTAGGCCTCCAAGGATCTCAAATGGATCGACCCAGAGTACTGAAACTGTGTTCTACCTCATGCGTCCAGCTCTCAGTCTGCAGGGTTTCACTTCTCATCAGCTCAGAGTCATTAAGTCGGTAATGCTCTCTATTCAAAGATTAATCTCTGATTTTCATCAATTCTTTAGATTCTGTTTTCTTTTAATTATTTTCCTAGCTCTGGTTTTGGCTTTACAGGTTATAAGAAAGCATTTTGGAGATTTGTTCTACATACATTCTAATGATAAAAATTCCTGCTCACAAGATTTTGTTGTGTACACTGATTCAGAATCAGACAAGGGAAATCTCATGGTAAGGTAGCATTTATGTTGTTGGGAAGATTTGTTAGGATCAGATACATGTCCTTTGGATCTTAACCGAGAGTGATGGAGTGAGATATTTGATGATAGCAAAGTCCAAGCTCGAGGAATGATCTAGTAGGTACTGATATTCTACTTTGATTTGAATGTCATTACTGTGTCTTTGCACAGAAGGAGGCAAAGGATGAACGCATGAGAGTGGCGGAAAGAAAAATACAAGCTGCAGTCGGTGTCCGCCAAGTGATTGATCTGCTTGCTTCAGAGCAAAAGTTGATTGTTGGTCACAATTGTTTCTTGGGTATGCAAGCAAGTTGCTTCATTTTACGTCTATGAAGGTGTTGTAACCAAGACATGCCTCTCACTAATCAATTTGTTCTTCTGACATAGACATTGCACATGTATACAGCAAATTTGTGGGTCCTCTTCCTTCGACAGCTGAGGAATTCGTTGCAGCCATAAACAGTCACTTTCCTTACATCATTGACACCAAAATACTCTTAAACGTGAATCCAATGTTGCATCAGCGCATGAAGAAGGCTAGTACATCTCTATCGTCCGCATTTTCATCGTTATGTCCGCAAATGGAGTTTTCTTCAAGAAGCTCTGACTTGTATCTTCAGCAACGTGTCAAGATTGACGTTGAAGTAGACAACATTAGGTTTGTTTCACCTCGTTGACTGTTTTCAAATTTAAACAGTTTTTAAAGGATGTTTTCTCGGTTTCAGGTGTTCGAACTGGAATGCAGGAGGAAAACACGAAGCCGGTTATGATGCTTTCATGACAGGCTGCATCTTTGCGCAGGCATGCAATCATTTAGGGTTCGACTTCAAACAACATTCACAATCAGATAACATAGCTCAAAACGAGAAACTTGAGAAGTACATCAATCGCCTCTATCTCAGCTGGACAAGAGGTGATATCATCGACCTTCGAACAGGCCATAGTAATCCAGATAACTGGCGAGTCTCTAAGTTCAGATACGAGAACATTGTCCTTATCTGGAACTTCCCATCAAAACTCAAGGCTAGAGAGATCAAAGAATGCATTTGCAAAGCCTTTGGCTCTGCTTCTGTCACTTCTGTGTACCACATTGATGACTCTGCGGTTTTTGTCATGTTCAAGAACTCAGAACTCGTCTCAGACTTCCTAATGCTCAAAGGGCAGTTGGACTCAAACGACAGTCCAGTCTCGGTTCTTCACCCTTTATCCAAGATCCTCGAAGGAGGAAACACTGGAGCTGCAGACTACGAAGCATACAAAGAGATTTGCAGCTCACACATCTCAAAGATCCTATTCTCTGACCAAGCTGAAATAGTCGGAGTCAAATCAAGACCCAACCCACAAGGCATGACTGAGAAAAGAGAGGAGAACACAGTCGCTGGGACTCGCAATGCATCGGATTTGATCGATGCCTTTTTGGCCAGTAGAGTTGAAGTAGAAGCTGCTACAACTAACTGAAAATGCTATTATTTACTGAGGCATTTAACCCTTTTTTGTCAACGTGAAACGCAGTGAAATAATACTAGATATTTGTTTTTGCGCGACTATAATATTGAAAAGAAAGAGAAATATATGAAATGATACAGTTAAACGCCTAGAATTGCCAGTAATAATCTCAAACAATGGAGCCAATGGAGATGTCAATCTCAATCAAGTTATCTTCTGCCTCAATCTCTTCCCATATCTCCATGATCATCTCCTCGTAATACTCTTCCTTACTCATCTGACGTTTCTTCGCATTCTCTAACTTCTCTTCCTCTGCTTCTCTCACCAGAGCGATCTCTATCAAACCCTCTTCATCTTCATCTATATTGGATTTGTTTTCTTCACCTATAAGCTTCTCCTGATGAAAACAAGTGTTGAACAAGTCCTTCGTGTTGAAAACATTAGAGAGAAACAAGATTGGGATCATTACTAGAATGCCAAGATTCTTCAAGTAATAAAGTGATGAGATCAATAGTGTCTTATGAACTCCATTTCTTGCCATTGTTCGGATCATCAACCTTTTACACAAAGGACTTAAATATGGAAGGACTTTGATATCTAAGCTTATCAAGACTTAAATTTTCCAGTCGAGTGCATTGAACACAGACACAAATCTAATGGGTACAAAGACAAATCTCTGATTACATGTTCCCCATAATCTTGTAAGGGACCCCATTAAGTCAGGACTTGTGGACAAATGAGAAGACAGGTACAAGATGCAGTTATGGGAGTTTCAACGGTCAGACACATGCATTGTTGCTTTGACTTTCTTCCGTTGACTCAAGAGATAGTTGTTTTTCTTATAATCTTGAGTCCTACAAAGAATATACCACCCTCATCTAAAAAAATCAACCACATTCCAACAAAACCACAGTAAACCCAGGCTTGATGAATCTGAAGCTACTGTGTAACAGATAGATAGTTTCACTTTACGTCAAGGAATTCTAATCCAGTTGCATTTGGACTCAACCCGTATAGATCCAAGTACTTTGGGTCGTGAAACTTGCTTAGATGTCTCATTCCACTATCACAAAGAATGGTGACAATCGTGTGACCAGGACCAAGGGTTTGGGCCACCCTCACTGCCCCAACACAGTTCATAGCCGAGGAGCTTCCAACAAAGAGCCCATCATTCTTTAGAAGAAACCTAGGTAAATTAGAAGATATGAAGGTCGCATACCAAATCTTCATCAATACTCTATAAAACAGGTATGTCATAACATATAACGAATGAGCATACCTCGACATTTCAACTGCTTCTTTGTCAGTACCACAAAAAGCGCCATCAAGTTTTGCCATAAGGAAGTTTTTGGTAAGCCTGTTGATTCCAATCCCTTCTGTTATCGTATCATATGGGTTCTTTAGCCGACGGCCTTCAGCTTCCTCTCTTGTGTACATCACTCCCCGTGTTACTTTATTGTATAGACCAGATCCAGGAGGATCGATCAGGAAGCATTTAACATTTTCATTCTTATCCTGTTTAAAAGCACATCACATGTATGAGTTCTTTATGTTTGTTTATTACATATACAAACGAACACACATTCTTGTAGCTGTGATTAGTATAACCCCTGATCAAGCATACCTGAAGAAACCTTGAAACGCCAGCTAAAGTACCACCTGTCCCCGCAGCAGCAACAAAGGCATCAATGTTCCCATGAGTCTGGTGCCAGATTTCAGGGCCAGTACCTTCATAATGAGCCCTATAATTTGCCAAGTTTTCAAATTGATCTGCAAAGAAGCCACCAGTAACTGAATCTAAGAAGGATAAAGGCGCTTTCCCCTCCTCAACTGTGAAACCATTAGTTTTCTCCTGGTGGATGCCATTTGTTGCGCTAACTAGTCTTCTGTTTGATGCAAACTTGTTTGCTTCCTTAGCCCGTCGCCTTGCAATGTTGACATAGTGATCTTTATGAGTTATTGACACTGGCCTCACCCTCTCAACAGTTGCTCCAAGGGCTTCAAGTATTTGAGACTAAAATAAGTCCAACACGATACAAATTTGAGACTACATATAGTGCATACAAGAGAGTGTGAATCATGAAGGTGTTTGAAAGATATAACCTTTTCAATAGCAGCATCATCAGGTATAACAACATGACATTTACACCCGTATGCCGGAGCAACTGTAGCAAGACTAATGGCAGTACTTCCCGCACTACCCTCTGTTACAATTCCACCCAGACATAGCTTGCCAGATTCCAAAGCCTTAATAAAATCCATTTCATAAAGAGTATCAGGGCTCTTAAACTTGCTAATAAATTAGTCTAGCTGGTCAACTCAATCACTGACACTTTGTTAAGACTTAAGAGAGGTTTATGATGAAATCTAAGAAGTTAAACAAAAATGTTGAAACTTTCAATACGATAAATCTGAACTAAGTAAACCTCTTGAATGATCTTCACAGCAACTCTATCTTTAACGCTACCTCCTGGATTCAAAAACTCGCATTTCCCAAGAATCTGGACGCCACACGAAAAAAGTTTACGTTTTTAACTCATAATTTTACACTATCAGATGATCAGACCAAACCGAAATCAGCTAAGAAAATCGAGAAAAACCTCACAACCAGTAGCTTCAGAGAGACTACTGATCCGAATCAAAGGAGTATTGCCAATAGCATCGACGATCCCGTTTCTCATAATCAGCTTGTCTTTCCTCTTCTTCTTCTCAGAGAGGCGTAAGTAGTTCCAATAACAGTAGGAAGAAAACATCACTAGAGCCGCCGCTGCAACAACAGCGCCAGTTATCTTAACAGGCGCCATTGATGGAAGCTCGGCTTCTCCGTAAACAAGCCGGTGAAGTAATTATTAGGTCGTCGGCGAAGCAATACTCTTTCTCTTCTTTTTCATTTTTATCCCCAGTATTTCCTTTAGTTCAAAGATACGTCACTAAAGTTTTAAAGTTATCAGATAAGTCCTCCAAAAGATACTATTAGAGGTCAGCTTAAACCAGTCTACTAAAACACTTTACACACTTCCAAAAACGATGTCGTTTCTATCTCGCCTTCTCCGTGGCGCCTTCAACACTTCCACAATCCGCCGTTTTTCCTCCGCCGCAGCCTCCGAAACCGCCGCATCTCCGGCAGTCACGCCCGTAATTTCAAAATCTAAGAACTCACTTACCAGTATCGTGAATGACGAACGAAATCCCAAGCGGATCGTGGAGAAGTTCAAAAAGGCATGTGAGTCTGACCGCTTTCGAGCTAACATAGCCGTTTACGATAGGACCGTGCGCCGTCTAGTCGCCGCAAAGAGATTACATTTTGTTGAAGAGATTTTGGAGGAGCAGAAGAAGTACCGCGAAATGTCAAAGGAAGGATTCACAGCGAGGATCATTTCCCTTTATGGAAAAGCCGGCATGTTTGAAAAGGCCCAGAAGCTATTCGACGAAATGCCTGAGAGAAACTGCAAAAGGTCAGTGTTATCCTTCAATGCCTTGCTTAGTGCATATGGACTTTCAAAGAAATTCGATGTGGTTGAAGAACTTTTCAAAGAGTTACCAGGCAAGCTATCAATCAAACCAGATATAGTATCGTACAACACCTTGATCAAGGCATTGTGTGAGAAAGATTCTTTACCAGAAGCTGTTGCATTGCTTAATGAGATTGAGAACAAGGGTTTGAAACCTGATATAGTCACATTCAATACACTTTTATTATCTTCTTATCTAAAGGGACGATTTGAGCTAGGGGAAGAGGTATGGGCTAAACTGGTTGAAAAGAATGTAGCGATAGACATCAGGACTTACAATGCCCGGTTGCTCGGATTAGCCAACGAGGTGAAATCAAAAGAGCTAGTAGATCTCTTTGAAGAGTTGAAGGCTAGTGGGATCAAACCTGATGTTTTCAGTTTCAATGCTATGATTAGAGGATCTATCAACCAAGGAAAAATGGACGAAGCTGAATCATGGTACAAAGAAATTGTGAAGCACGGTTATCGTCCTGATAAAGCTACATTTGCTTTATTGCTTCCCGCTATTTGTAAAGCAGGCGACTTTGAGTCTGCAATCGACCTCTGCAAGGAGACATTTAGTAAGAGGTATCTTGTCGGTCAAGCGACTTTGCAGCTGGTAGTTGACGAATTGGTGAAAGGGTCCAAGAGAGAAGAAGCTGAGGAGATTGCAGAGATTGCAAAAACCAATGATTTCTTGAAGTTCAAGCTAAATTTGCCCTCTCAGAAGGAATAAGTGATTCATTTGTTACTCTATCTCTCTCGCTTGTGTGTTGTTGCATCATCCTAGAGGCCTTAGGCTAAGAATTTGCGGATCTTGCTTTGTGGCTTTTTTACCTCTTTGAATCTTCCTGAAGTCTTTCACTCTTTCTTGTGTTTCTATAGACGTAATAGTTTTAAGTTTAACTGTGGCTTATGGCATTATAGTCGAGATTTAGGCAGAAGAAACGTTACACATTTAATAAATTTTGGTTTAAGTTTTTTCTTTATCTTATTTACAGGATTGTAGTATGTGCTCGAATAAATTTCACATATCAAGAGAAAAAGAAATTTACATTATCAAAACATCATTTCATATTATGAAGATAAAATTACAAATGAATTTTTTTGGTAAATTAAGTATAAAAAGTCAAAATAAAAGAAGAAGCTACACAATTCAATGGTTGACTAGGACAAAATATAGGAGTTGATATAAACCGACTTCCAAACAGTCGACATGAGTCTTAAAAAAATTAATGATCCCATAATTCGGGTTTCCAAACACTCCAATTGTTTATTCCCCTTTCTCCGATCAATTCAAAACCCTACTTCAACCCTGCGATTTGCAGAGCTTGGCGAAAACGCCGAAACCGAAAATGACGTCTATTGCTCTTCGTTCTCGCATTATGAGAAGATTTTTAATGTCTGGATCTCGTAATCGAAGGATGATCTCTTCGGAAGCATCTTCTTCGAATTCTTCAGGGAGGGTTCAGGAACTTTCCTCTGACCAGTCGATGTTTTCTGATTTTCCACCGCCAAATCAGCCTCCTCCTCCTCAAGCGGAAGCAGCGGCAGCGTTGGGAAAGGAGTGGAAAGGTCTTAAGTATCTTAGTTACGGACTCCTCTGGGCATTCACGGGTGCTACTGCTGCTACTGGTTACGCTAGCTATGGTCTGTACTTACATTTCCTCCGGCCATGATTATCTTTGTCTCGCGTAGATTACTATTTGCAATGGGCTATGCAAAGTTATCTTTGCATTCCAGTTTCCCATGTTTTTGTTAGTACTATTTTGATTGACGCGTGAAATGTCCATGTCTTAGTCACCAGCTACAATCGATGTTTTAGTCTTTTAGATCTAATTATTCTTCTTTGTTTCGTTATGCAGCTTACACATTAGATGAAGTGAATGAAAAGACCAAGGCGTTCAGAGAATCAGCTAAGCAATTAGCTGAGCAGGCACGAACTGCTAATTCTTCTGGCATTGATGTAAGTTGCTTGATAACATTCAGTCACTGTCAAATTAGCTTTGTCTAACCATTGTTTGTATATGGATTTATTGACTTCCCATCCTCTATACTACTTAACGCTTATGCTGCCATATTTTGCCTTTTATGGATTTTTTGTAAGCTTCTCTGAAATAAAACTTTATATACTTATCTCTGCAGAAATATCAAACCATGTTGTACTCTACTGCGATGACAGGTATATTTCTTTTGCTTTTGTCATTATAATAAATGATATATCTTTAATTTTTCATAGCATGACTTGGTTGCTTGAATTTTCATCAGGGTCTGCGAAAGCCATTGGTAAGTATTTGGAGCTTAGGGAAGTTGTGGAGGAACACGTGAAAGTATGTTCTTTTACCGAGACACAACATTGTTTCTTGTTGCATCATTTTTCTTTTCTAGTCTCTTCTGGAATTCTTATTTTCTCTCTGGTTTGTTGTAGGGTTTTACAGAACCTCTATCGGAAAAGCTTCTTCCAGACTTGCTCCCCTCAGAACAGCATATCTTCACCCTAGTTCTTGATTTGAATGAGACACTGCTTTATACAGACTGGAAGGTATGGTTACATTTGTTTCCTAATAACCAAATGTTTGCATCATAGGTGTCGTAGATGTGAGTATCTGGCTCAGAGTATAGATGGCTGCGACAAAGCAGTGCTATTGAACTGATTGTTTTCTTAAATAACATAGACTACATAGTGAACTATTTTCTGCCTTTTCATTTTAAAATATTTTTAGCGAGAAAGAGGGTGGAGGACATTCAAAAGACCAGGTATCGATGCATTTTTGGAGCATCTTGCAAAATTCTATGAGATTGTCGTGTATTCTGACCAGATGGATATGGTAAAGTCCTCATTATATTTTTTCAATTTTTTCTTGTAATTTCATAGTAAAGCCACAACTAACATTTGTTTCATTTCTTCTAGTACGTAGATCCGGTCCTTGAGAAGTTAGACCCAAACCACTGCTACATACGTTATAAGCTATCAAGAGGCGCTACTAAATATGAGAATGGGAAGCACTATAGGGTACATAACTAGCTTTATCTCTGTTGAAACATACGCTCTCTTATAGCACTGGGTAGCTGTTTCTCAACGACCTATTAAATTTCCTGCTGCAGGATCTGTCAAAGCTGAACAGAGATCCAAAGAAGATTCTGTATGTTAGCGGGAATGCTTTTGAATCAAGCCTTCAGCCAGAGAACTGCGTCCCAATCAAGCCGTACAAGCTAGAAGCTGATGACACGGGCCTTGTTGACCTGATACCTTTTCTTGAATGTAAGTATTGTGAACTGCAGAAATAACATAAGTTCTATTCCAGTCTCATGAAGTTGTGAACTTCCTTCTTATGTAAATGTTTTTTGGGTGATGCAGATGTTGCACGTAGCAGTCCAGCTGACATCAGGCAAGTTCTAGCCTCCTTCGAGAGAAAAGATGTTGCCAAAGAGTTCCTTGACAGGTCTATAGAGTATCAAAAAAAGTGAGTAAAGCACAGCTTTTTCCTTACCCATTGTATCAATCCGTAATGCAACTAAGACTGTTGATATCTATATACAGGAAAATGCAAGAACAACGAGGACAAAGCCGGTTATGGAGGCATTAAAGGATCTAATATTTATGTGTATAGCGAGAGACAGTAATTGATGCTGCACAACATAAAATAGAAACAGGGGCTACTTACTGTTCTTCGCCATGGGTGTAAGTGAATATTCCCAACTATATTTGTCTCTCTCAAACAAAGAGTTATTACGTTTTCACCCAATTTTCCTCGCATTCGTCTCCGCTTTACAAAAGAAAACACATTTTTGGTGAGAACTAATACAAATAATTATCATTTGGAAGGTTCATTCATTCGTTGATTAACGAATACAGAGTTATTTGCTTACTTTTGGTTGAAACGTCTACTTTGTATGTATGGTTTTAAAACAGAGTAATTATATCTTTTCGATTACGTTAATACCTATCTGTAAATCTTTTTATTAATGTGTAGTAGTCAAACAACTAAAAATGTAGTACAAAACTCAATGACTTTTTAGTACAACTCTTAAGCACCACTTGTTTGTAATAACATTACACGACACATCTTCCAACTTGGAATCACAGACACACAAACCCACTCGAGATTCAAATGTCTTGTCTTCATCTCTTCTTCTTTCTTCTCTTGGTCGTCCCTTGTCTCTCACATGGAACCGGGGAAGATCATAACGACGATAACGCTCCTGTTAAGAGTTCTGATCTCAGATCAAGATCCTTAATCGCTGTCAAAATCGCATGTCTTGTCATCATCTTTGTCCTCACGTTCATAAGCGGAGTATCTCCTTATTTCTTAAAATGGAGTCAAGGGTTTCTGGTTCTGGGGACACAATTCGCTGGAGGAGTGTTTCTTGCAACCGCTTTGATGCATTTCTTACCTGATGCTGATGAAACGTTTCGTGATCTGTTAACTGCGGAAGGAGAGTCAGAGCCAGCTCCGGCTTACCCATTTGCTTTTATGTTGGCTTGTGCTGGTTATATGTTGACCATGTTTGCTGATTATATCATCGCTCATGTCTACTCAAAGACCCAAAAAGACTTGGAGCTTCAAGGTACCAAACATTACCTCTAAACTTCTGAATCTCAATCCAGAATTACAAAACTGTTGTGTCGATTGTTGAAAGTTGGATGCTTTATATCGTTTCAGGAGAAGGCGAATCTAATCAGACTTCAGAAACAGCTGAAACTTCGATTGGAGATAGCATTCTATTGATCGTAGCTCTCTGTTTCCACTCTGTTTTCGAAGGCATAGCCATTGGGATCTCAGAGACAAAATCAGATGCTTGGAAAGCTCTATGGACAATAACTCTTCACAAGATATTTGCAGCTATTGCAATGGGAATAGCTCTTCTCCGTATGATCCCTAATCGTCCTTTGTTCTCCTCAACCACTTACTCATTCGCATTTGCCATCTCGAGCCCAATCGGTGTTGCGATTGGGATAGTCATTGATGCAACGACTCAAGGGTCAGTGGCAGATTGGATATTCGCAGTGTCAATGAGCTTGGCTTGTGGAGTTTTTGTGTATGTGTCTGTGAATCATTTGTTGGCAAAAGGTTATCGACCAAACAAGAAAACCAATGTCGATGAGCCTCGTTTTAAGTTTTTGGCTGTGTTGTTTGGAGTTGTTGTCATCGCCATTGTTATGATATGGGACACTTAAGACAAACAATTGTCTCAACTATGGATTATAGTATGTTAGATTTTATGTCTTGTTAAGAAAGGTTGTTGAATTTATTTATACTTTTGATTATATTAATGTAGCAAAACTTGCTTTGAAGCATCGATAAGAATGTTTATAGCTTGGTGATCTAAGCAGTGTGTGATCGTGTTGGTCCAATGAATGTATGTTTGGGCTTGTATTAGGCCCGTTATAGTTGGGCCTGGCCCACTTAGCTAAGCCTTCTCTGTCCCGCCACTCTTCTGTTAGCTTTGCCATCTTTGTCAAAAG
The DNA here is from genome assembly GCA_023374145.1 of Lepidium sativum. Lineage (NCBI taxonomy): Eukaryota > Viridiplantae > Streptophyta > Magnoliopsida > Brassicales > Brassicaceae > Lepidium > Lepidium sativum. The sequence continues at coordinate 15,556 of JAKUCM010001025.1, read as the reverse complement.
CTAAACCTTCACATTTCAAATTCTCCTTTACTGTTTTTCCTTGTCGCCTTCTCGGTCTCCTAATGTGTTGCATCGATAAAGTGGTCATGGAAGAATTAGTCCCTATTGAAAGTATTGATTTTTTCAGGGTTCATAATGTTTTTTTCTTCTTCTCAATTTCGAGATTGTAGTCCAACAAATCCAAGGCTTTTGGGGGTGAATGTAAATAGGGGCGTGCAAGTGAAATTGAGGCTTCGAAGGGTAAACCAGGATGAAGTTTTCTTATCGTACCATGAAATTCTTGATACCATGCTCCATGAGCTTTGCCACAATGCCCATGGTCCTCACAATGCAACTTTCTATAAGCTTTGGGATGAACTCCGTAAGGTATCCTCTATTCATCTGACCACCCTCCACCATGGAACTTGTTGTTTAGGAACATGAATTCCATTTTTAAATTTTGGAGATTGGTGTGATTGAATCGTAGGATACTGTCTCGTTGTATATTTACTATAACTAGTATGATTCGACCTCCTCTAACTGAAATCACTTAGTAGCGTTATCGCTTATGTGAGATAAATCAATGGTTGAAGATGTTTCTGATTTAAGGGATACCATTGTGATGGCTTTCGGAGAAAAATGATTTGAAATTTTGGTTACATATCCTGTTGCATTACCAATGCCTCATTTGTTTCTCCCAATGGCGTTTAACTAATTTCGTTACATCAGGAATGCGAGGAGTTAATGTCAAAGGGTATAGCAGGGACAGGACAGGGATTTGATGCTCCTGGGAAGCGTTTGGGTGGGTTTTCTCGTCAGCCTCCACTCCCATCTCTTCGAGCAACAGCAGCAGAGAAAATAGTGCGTCAGGGTAATCTCTTACGTTCAGGACCTCACCGTCTTGGTGGTGATAGCAGCATCATGTCAGATCTTAGTCCAATTCAGGCTGCGGCAATGGCTGCAGAAAGACGTTTACTTGATGATATATGGTGTGGTTCCCAATCCAAAGAGGCTTTAGAAGACAAAGAGAATGATAGTGACACATGGAAGGAACCTGTTTGCATAAGTGAAACTTGTACGAGTTTGAATGCAAAGTCAGTAAAAAGAAGTAGTAGCTGGTCTAATTCCAATTTCTGCCCTCCATCTTCTAGTCATCAGTGGAGATCAGATGTCATTGATCTAACAGAGGAAGCTTCTGAACCAAGGTGTACTAAAAGAATTTGCAGCCCAAGCGATCAGGGTTCTTCTTGTTCCAAAAATGAAGATGTAAACCAAAGCAGAGAAGAATCTTCAATGTGGCAGTGTGCAGAATGCACCTTACTGAACTCGGTAAATCTTCCTCAGAGAGTATAAGTTTAACGAATATAAACGTTATCCTGTTATCTCTAATCCTTATTTCTTAATGGTTTTTTTTGTCATGATTATTCCTACCAGTCGGTGGCTCCAATATGTGAGCTATGTACAGCAGCAAAGCCAAAGGAAAGGGAGATGAAACACAAAGTCTGGACTTGCAAATTCTGCACGCTTGAAAACGAGGTGAAGTTAGAGAAATGCGAGGCTTGCAGTCAGTGGAGATATTCTTATGGAGCACCATTGTCGACTCGTGCTCCTAATGTTGGCACTTGAGGGATATAGTTCTGTAATCTGAGTCCCAACTTGAGCTAGAAGATGGCTAGAATGAAACAGATCCATTTCTCAATCAGTTATTGGCCACTTTGTCTACTGAGTCACAAAATTTCCTATTAGATAATTTATTCATTTGATCCATTATAACCACCAACATATAGAAGTATAGATTTACCTAACTAATATTTTGTCACATATGTATGTAACTTTTGATTGGCCATGAGTGTTGATGTTGAAAATAATGGATTAGAGTCCATAATATTATTTTGTTATAATTATACATTTTATAACCTTATAGGTTTATAAGTGTTCTAGTTACCTATTGTAAAGATCTCTATTCCACTATCTCTTTTTGACTACAAATATAAAAGAGAGATTGATTTATTGACAATATATACAATAACACAATAATAAGTTAATAAAAAACACTCATCATCTTATATATGTCTTGTCTTCTTTGTTTTACTTTTACATTTGCATAAGACATAGTAACTTTTAAACATATATAATAATATAATATAGAATTATTTTATAATGCGTTATCAGATTAGTGATGCTCCTGTATTAGAATTGAAAAAAATTAACTTTTATCAAATTTGTATTTATACTTTTGTTATAATGGGTGACTTTATCTTCGTAATTATGTGCTATACATTTTTATTTAATTTTTATTTAATTGATATATTGTTATAATGGCATGAATGATTCGTTCCCTATATAAATATATTTTTGTTCAAGATGACAAGCATTGTTTTTCCCGAATTGATCGTTATAGAAAGATGTACTTCCACGATCATGATTATATGGTAGTATATGTCTCCTCAAATGCCAAATGATCATATGTTAGACTATATTTCCTCAGATCAATGTCTTTAAATGTCTAGAAAACATTTACAAATTGTTCTAAAAGAACAATAAAATAATAAATTGTGCTAAAGATATTTACAAAATATTCTTGAATAACAGTAAAACAAAAGCAATTAATAAAATAATTCTATATTTATATTATTATATATGTTTAAAAGTTCAAAAATTATTATATCCAATCATGGGACGGTAAAACAAAAGTGAATATTCAATATATCCAATCAGGCAGACGATGCAACAGATTTGTTTACAAAAACATTTCCCATTACAACATTTAGAAAACATGTTCACAGTATCGAAATGCGTCAATTATGAAACTTATGATATCCATATTCTCATAGGGAGATAATACAATAGTACTCTTTCTTCCTTATCATAATTTTTATTCCACTGAATTTTTCTATAGCAAATTTTTTAATAAAATAGTGCATAATACATAATTAACAATAGACAATTACGAACTTTTATATAAATTTATTTTACAACCTTATAGGTTTATAGATATTATAATTATCTATTATAAATAGTTTTTCTATTTCATCACTTATCTTTCACTATAAATATGAAAAATGGTTGAACTATTAACAATGTATACAATAACACAATAAATTAACAAAAGACATTCAACATCTCATTTTTTTTTAACTTACATTTACATAATATATAGTATAATAATCTTTAAACTGTTAAACATATATAATATAATATAAAGTTATTATAACATATTTAGTATATACAGCCCAATACTTGATTGGAAAATTCCTAAAGTTAAATGAGATTAATGAAGCACTAATATGATTAGATTCAGGCAATCTTAAATGTCGGAAGTCTTCATTCAAGTCAAAGGACAACGGCTTCACGCAACTCAACACAAACATACACATATGTCATCACAAACGTCACCTGTTTTCGTACAAACACATCCAATTTTCTTATTTCCAATTAATTAGCAAATTTTAAACAATTTATTAGAAGAGAGTTAAGAGATGCTTTCTACACAATGAGTTTTGGGGGTTTAGATAACCAAAAAATAATCACTTACTTTACAAGTTATCTAAATACCATCTCTAACAGCAATATACTACTAATTATTCTAAAATTATACTTTGAATTATAAAATTATAATTTATAAAAAAATTTATTTAGGAGGTTGATGAGATTCAAAAGTAGGTGGCACCAAAAAACATGATGAACATAAAATGTGTAGATAAGCAGACAAAACCAAAATTGAAAACATTCTTATTGTCTATAATCAGTTTAACACAAATGGTTTAAATTACAAAATAATTTGTTTTGGTATTACATATAATAACGTAGCTATATTATTAGTTATAATCTTTATGTGTTGGGTCAGAGTCAAAGGTCGCCACAATAGCTATATAATAAGCTCACTTCATCTTCTACATTCAACTAGAATCTTCTTCTTCTTCTTCTTCTTCTTCTTCTTCTTCTTCTTCTTCTTCCTAAACCTAAACTATGGCTACATGTATCGACACGTCTCGAAATTTCCAAGACGATGATTCTCGCTTCCATTGCATCTACCGACCCGGTTTATCTGTTAACCGGATTATCCACAACCCCCATATCGAAGATGATGTTTGGATCAAGATGCTTGAAGAAGCTAAATCCGATGTTGAGCAAGAACCCATTTTGTCAAACTATTACTACGCTTCTATTACATCTCATCGATCATTTGATTCCGCTTTAGCTAATATTCTCTCTGTAAAGCTCAGCACTTTAAGTCTCCAAAGCAACACGCTTTACGAATTGTTCATCACTGTTTTAGAAGAGAGTCCAGTTATTATTGAATCGACGAAGCTAGATTTGATTGCAGTTAAGGAAAGAGATCCAGCTTGTATAAGCTACGTTCATTGCTTCTTAGGATTCAAAGGCTTCCTCGCTTGTCAGGCTCATCGAATCGCTCACGAGCTCTGGAATCAGAACAGAAAAACTGTAGCTTTATTGATTCAAAACAGAGTATCAGAAGCTTTTGGCGTTGATATTCATCCCGGAGCTAAGATTGGAAAAGGGATTCTTTTAGACCATGCGACGGGTATGGTGATCGGAGAAACGGCAGTGATTGGAAACAACGTTTCGATTCTACATGGTGTGACGCTCGGAGGAACAGGGAAACAGTGTGGTGATAGACATCCGAAGATTGGCGATGGAGTTTTGATTGGAGCAGGGACTTGTATATTGGGGAATATAAAGATCGGTGAAGGAGCTAAGATTGGATCGGGATCGGTGGTGCTGAAGGACGTGCCGCCGCGTACAACGGCGGTTGGAAATCCGGCGAGGTTGATTGGTGGGAAAGAGAATCCGACAAAGCATAATAAGATTCCGGGTTTGACTATGGACCAAACATCACATGTAACTGATTGGTCTGATTATGTCATCTAAAGTAAACCAAATCTGTTTCTTCTTTGTTTCTTTGTTGAATCTGATCAATTAAATAATCAGACTAATGTTTATTATGTGAATTCTTAATCCTACGAACATTAACTCCTTATTTTAACTCATCATCTTCCTCCTGCAACATTTTGTTGGTATCACAAGTATTTCTGCCGGGAAAGTTTTAACAACATAAGATAAGTCTCAACTAAAATGCGAAATATAATTCTATCAACTGTCATTAATAAGAAAAAGATTAGATTTGTCTCTGTATAATGTAAGCTTTTAATTTATATATGTGAATTACAACATTGTGAAGACCAAAAACTACCAGAGCACATGTGGTCAGAGCCATTGCTAAAGCAAAAGCTTTTCTCTAACCCAATGATAAAGTGTTGTAACTTATATACTGGTCTTCTGGGTGGTCTGATTCAAAGAGGTTCCACATTTATTCAGCTTTGTCAATAAGTAAGCCAATGCTATTTTAGCACCTAAGGCAGAGTGACCGCGGGACAAGCAGATTGCTCCGCCGACAAGTACCAGAGCTTTTGCTACCAGTTTCTTTGATGGCTTTCTCACCAATGTTTTCTTCTGTTCACCTCTACTTGTTCCCATTGGGGATGTGAAATCATCTGTTTGAGTTTCTAACCCTGATGGAACCTGCAGGAACAAAAACGATTTCAATAAGGACAAAACTGGTTACTTCATGTATATGCGATTGCAGGATGCTAAGTTCCATCTTAGGGAACATATCTTTTAGTATGAATCTCACCTTATTTATGAAGGTAACAGCAGATAAAATTGGCCCTTGTGGTCGATGGCTGGTTTCTTTGTATCTACGAAGTGCCTTGTCCATCTTACAAACGTAACTCCATATGCCTTTTGAGAAGGCTAGCTTCGCCATCTCAGCATTTAACCCAGCATTCTCTTGGTGTAACAATTTGATCTCACAAGCATTTCTACCCGGAACTGCAGAAAATGCATAGCTTAGCAGTTAGATCAACATCAAAGGTAGGAAACTAGAAAGAATGATGAAAACACAAACAGGATAGTGGATAAGCAAATCACTTGCCTTGCTTGATTCGACAACCAGATCTCATATAACTTACACGTACATACTTCCTCTGTAGCGGTACCATATGGTGATCACATTCCTAGTAAAGAAGACAAAGAGCAAAGAACAAGTTAAGAAAAAACAACAAATTGTGACAAAGAGACAAGTTTTAGTTGATTATACCTTTGTAAAACAGTAGAACTTGTCCTTTCCTTCCCACAATCTCCAAGCTAGTACATACTCTCTTGATGTCAACAAAGGAAACTTTTTAATTGTGCGACCAATCTCAATTCCGCTATTACTGTCAACCTGCAACTGCTCATGCTCAACCACAGTCTTGTCCCATTGTTTCCTATAATCATTGTCCATGTAAAAGTCCTTCAAGAGATCTGCAGAGCAATCCTCAAAGACCGTGACACTTATGTACTTCATAGGACCACCATCCTATAATAAGCCAAAGGTTTATTTTTAGACTCAGTAACATCAGAATAAAAGACAGTGGAAAAAGTGAGAATACAAAACGATGTTAACTACTTTGGGTTTGCAGCGCTTAGCACTATATGAAATGCGATCATTGCTTTTGTGAATAACACTTTCCCAAATCTCATCAGTTTCATTTGTTTCCTCAAAAACCTCAATCAGGTCTTTCAAGTCTTCATCAGAAACTAGTCTGGATATCCTGCAAAGCGTTTGGAGAAATTTCGTATCAGTATCTCAGAAACCAATCAACATGGAGCCTAAAGATTAGAAAAACACTCCTACGCAGAATCCTTCAAAGTCTGAAGCTTTGAAAGCAAAAAGCAGCAGTGTTTTCATTAGCCCAAGTGAGTAATCTAACACTTGATTGGGAAAAGTCAAATTTTTTACCTTGACTGAGCTTGAGAAACTGAGACCGTAGGTGCAGAAGAACGAGAAGAAGAAGAAAAACTGAAGAAGCGAAATTTACGGGAAAAGAAGAGAAGAATTAAGAGAAATGAAATCGCTGTGGCCCAGAAATAACCATCAGAAACAGCTTTCCGGGAAGACTCGTCGGAGAAGAAAGACAAAGGCCCCATGAGGAAGCTCTTGATAGAATCCCAGATCTCTAGAATTAGTGAAATCACACGAATTTATCATTCAACAATGGCGTGTCTGTTCCAGTTGTAGTTGCGGACAAGCCAACGGATTCAGCACTCTCTGCTTTTTTTCTCTTATTTTATGGCTTTGCTCTCTCCTCCCCCCTTTTTTGTTTCTTTTTATGTTTAACCCTTTATTTTTTCTTCTTACAATTTTGTCCTTGTTGGGAATTCAATCAATGGCTATATATACATAAAAAATCAGGAGCTATTGATAGGTCAGGACTCGATCTGATATAGAACCATAAACTGAGGTAAGCCACATAATGAAATTGATGAGAATGAGAAAGAATCTGTCGTTTTTATTCAAGTAAAAGATATGGAGGAAATGAAATGTCACAGAATCTTAATGCTTAGTAATGGATAAGAGCCATAAGGCAACAATTGACTCTATTGGTTATGTGACATTCACAATCACAAGACTTGTATCAAAGCTAATTTGTGGACAAAACCACAAAAAAACAAAGATGAGGGGTCAAAACGAATAGCTCTCATAGCATATGTACATGTATGTCGTCCTATATATTTGGTGTGTAATGAGCTGTGGTTTTAATAAATTAAAACGGGATGCAGTTTCATATCCAAAATTGTAAACGGTACTTGGTTCTTTTTGGCAGATGAGGCAGAGTGCAAACGATGGCAGCCACAATTTCTCCGGCGATTAGGAAGCAAATGAGCAGCGTTGCCGTCACTATGAAGGTCGCTATTATCGGGAGTGGAAGTGGGTTTTCTGAATTATGTTGGTAGATTTCTGTTTTTGGGTTGCTTCAATAAATTGAAGTTTTCTATTTTATTGATATTGGAGCAGTTTCTGGGGCCGTGTGTGCGTCTACTCTGGCAAGGAATGGCGTCTCCGTCACAATATTCGACTCGGGTCGTGGACCCGGTGGACGCATGTCTCAAAGAAGGTTCCTTTTTTCCGTTAAATTATTCATTCGAGTCGTTCGATAAAGTGGTATATTGACTACTTCAGAGGAATTGTTTATCTGCGAAACCTGAAAAGTTTTTTTTTAACTTTGAATCATCTCTTGTCGAAGCAGAGAGATTGGCGAAGATGGAGAGGAGTTGATGTTTGACCATGGATCTCCATTTTTCTGTGTGAGCAACTCTGATGCAATGGCTCTTGTTCACGAGTGGGAGTCCAGAGGTTTTGTTTCTGAATGGAAACAAGTATTTGGAAGTTTCGATTGTGCCTCCAACAAGTTTCTTGGCATCCAACAGGTTTTTTCATTGACTACGATTGATTGATCTCAAGTAGCCAATAATTTGCTTATAGTATGAGTATAAGGTTTTTCTGATTTCAATCTGTCTACTTTCTAGGAAGGTGATGCAAAGAAGTATGTGGGTGTTCCAGGCATGAACTCTATATCTAAGGCCTTGTGTCACGAGTCGGGTACGTTTTTTGATCTTTCTAGTCGAGAGATTAAACCTGAAACATAAGTGTCTGACTGATCTTCATTGTAGGTGTTAAAAGTTTGTTTGGAACTGGGATTGCCAAGCTGGAATGGTTGGAAGAAGAGATACCATGGTTGTTGACAGATTCAAAAGGAGAAGATGTAGGTCGTTTTGATGGAGTGGTTGCTTCAGATAAAAACATTGTTTCCCCAAGGTTTACTCAAGTGACCGGACTCCCACCGCCACTGGGTAATAATTGCACAAACTCAGTCCTCCTACTGTTTCCGTTTCAAAATTATATCACATTTATCTCTCTACTCACCATTGCTTGCCATCTTAACACAGACTTAACTCTAGTGCCAGAGTTGGCGACTAAGCTGCAACATATTCCTGTTTTACCATGTTTCTCTCTTATGCTAGCTTTCAAGGAGCCATTGTCTTTGGTATGATATTTACTTTTTCAATCTTTAATTATTGTTGGTAGATCAATCTACTAGCCAATGTATTTGGATTCATCTGCATACGTTTGCAGAAACAACAACCTAGTGAATAACTTAGCTAATTTTTGTCTTTTGTCTACTCTATAATTCTTAAATTAGATACCAGTAAAAGGCTTATCTTTCAAGAACTCAGAGATATTAAGCTGGGCTCACTGTGATAGCAGTAAGCCAGGACGGTCCACAGATAGGTAAATCCCCTCACCACCAAAAACAAAACTGTAAAATTACAGTATTTGAGCTGGTCCAACCAAATGTATGGGGAAAGATTGCTTCATTGTTCTAAAATCTTAGGGGGTTTTTTCTTGATTTTTAGTGAAAGATGGATACTGCATTCTACTCCAGACTATGCCAAGAGCGTTATTGCAAAGACAGGCCTCCAAAAGCTATCGAATGAAACACTAAACGAAATATCTGAAGAAATGTTTAAAGAGTTTCGATGCTCAGGCCTTGTTACTTCTCTCCCCTTTTTCATGAAAGCCCACAGATGGTAAGCATCTAGACTCTTAATCCTTTTGCAATCTCTTGTCAGCTTATTAATCTGTGGTTGTCTCTAGGGGAAGTGCATTTCCAGCCAAAAGCATAGCCATAGAGGAGAGGTGCCTCTGGGATAGAAATAGGAATTTAGCAGTCTGTGGAGATTTCTGTGTCAAGCCAAGTGTGGAAGGTGCCATACTCAGTGGCTTAGCTGCAGCGTCAAAACTTTTGCAGACATCCAGCTGCTTATAGGTACCCCCTTATATGAAGATTCAACCAGAATCATGTAAAACGGCAATGCTAATCTTTCTCGTGAACTCTTTCTGCCAATGAAACAGATACGTATCAGCATATCACGTCATCTAATTAAATTTCTACTTTGTTTTGTGAGAAACGATCGCAAGCGGCAGTTCTATCTCAGAAAGTGCCACTCGGAGTACTTCTCAGTGGTTTTGATTGGCAACATCTATGAAAGTAAGCATCTTAGTAATAACTTTTGATCGTTCCTGTTTATTTTATGTATAAACCAGACAATGTCTTTGCATTGAGGAATCTGTCTGCTTTTGAATTCTTATTTAGAACTTGTTCGTAAAGATTTTGTTCTAAGAATTGATTTTGATCATTCAGTTATGTTGCAGAACCACTGCGTTGGCTATGCAGTCACCTATCCCATCATGTTTACGGGTAATGATGTTTCAGATAATCCTCTTGGTTAATACCGGATCTTTACACTTAAACAAATGGAACTAAGGTGAAATATATATATGTATAACGTCTTAAGTGGTATTTTACAAGAATTCGACTGGGTTCAAGAGTGAGGAAATGTTTGTACAATCAGATACTATCTTCCCCGATGAATAATTGTTTCAATTCTGAATATGAAAATAGCAATTATAATTCTAGTTACACTGTACTGGACCATCAGCAATTCCAAGCAGTGTTTGGAATACCAATGTTGGTCAGGAGGCTCTCAAAGCTACCTTCTGCAGAACTCTGTGATTCTTTAGCACCGAGGCTTTCATCGATCTTAGTGAGCTGACTGAGCAGAGCTCTGAGAACCATCTGATCTGAAGAACAGAACGATTCGAGGCCTGTGAGCGTGGCTTGAGCTGAACCACCAGTAAACAAGGGGTTAGGGATCTTAGAAGGAGGCTTGAGTTCAGAGACTGAGTTGGTTAGGTTTGGGTCTGAGGTTTGGCTCTGTAACAAATTGGAGAAGCAGGGTACGTGCTCATTGATGATGAATTGATGATCATGGTAAGAAGAGGGTTGTTGGTCAAAGTTGATGTAAGGATCCATCAATGGAGGAAGAGATGCAGAGGCTGTCTGGTCAAAGCAGCTTTCCTTGTTGCCTCTACATTTAACTCCTTCTGTATTCTTATGGAAAACCCTACACAAGACCCAGTCTTCTTTGGGAGAAGAGTTTGGAGGAGGAGAGGATCCATGGAGACGAAATTCATGCATGACCCAATTGGTTTTACGACCACGAGGAGCTCGACCTTGATAGAAGACCAATGTCTTCCTCATGCCAACAAGCTTACCTTTTCTAAGTATGGCTCTGTCTTTGCCAGTGGCTTTCCAATATCCAGTAGCTGTTGCTCGGTTAGTTCTCAGTCCGGTCGCGTATTTTCGATCTCTTTGGCTATAGAAATACCAATCCTTGCCTCCCACGCATGCCATTTCTGAATCATTTCATGAAACATACACATAACCTGTTATTTTAGTTAATTCCACTTATTTTGCTTTTTTTTTTTATTTATATAAAAGTTAAATACATTATTAGTATCAATTATAGGATAATGAAACTCATATGACCAAATAGTCTGCAAATAAATTGGATTGTTTTAGATAGAAGAAATTATATATTCAGATATATCGGCTACTTAGTATGTCAACATGTGATTCTTCAACTAAGACATCGAATAAGAATCCGACACGTGTGGGATTGTATGATTGGCCCAAGAAAAAATGATCGTCATGAAATGAGTGACGACTATCAGTATTCAATAATACAATGTGCAGGTGAAGGGTCAATATCTTGAATTTGAATAAAAATAATTAGAAGAAGAAGAAGAAGAAGAAATAATAGTAACTATGAATGAAATGTCACCGTCTAAAGCCAATAGTGTCAACATCTCGTATATATAGAAATTTCATAGGTATAACGTAATATAATGTAAGTTGCACCGATACGGGTACGGGGACTGAAAACGAGGACGGGAACGGGGACTTGAAACGGCAAAACTCAAAATTTATAGAAGCGGGGACGGCATAGATCGTTATATATATATATAAGTCTCATAAAATATCAATCAAAATAATTAAAACCATACATAAATCTCAACTAAATAAAAAATAAAAGTAATCAATTGTTTTGAGTCAACTCATTTTCCAAATCCGGTTCATCTAATGTGAGACCATCCAACTCAAAAATCTTACACCTTTCATGGAATAAAAGTCATATCCACCGACATCTTACGTCTAACTTAGTATTTTATTGACTTTTTAAATGAAACTAAAAGAAAAAATTTAATTTTTTTCTTTTTTATTTATTTGGAAAATTTATTTAGCTAATATAGTTTCCTAATTTACATTTGAAATGTTTCAAAAACATCTCCATCTTTAGACCAGATCGTCCCAAAAACCACTCAACGTCCCCAATTTTAAAAACGGGATGAGGACGTCCCCGAATTGTCCCCACGAAGTCTCCATCACGGAAATGTTTTGGAAACGTAAGACATAACGATGGTGCCGTACCCGTGCAACATATATGTGTTGAATATTCATATAGAGTTACATTGTAGAAATATAATAAAAAAATGATGAAAGAAGTAAAAGAGAAAGAGACGTACTAGGGATGTGCCAAGGCTCACAGTTGTTGAGATCAACATGGATGAAGAGAATAGGTGGTTGATGATGATGAAGAGATGATGATGATTTTGTCATCAAGTAATCGCAGACAAGCTCGTCGTCTTTTGGATGGAATCTGAATCCTGGTGGTAACTTTGCCTCCACCATGCTTATGCTTATGCTTATGCTACTCTCTTCTTCTCTCTCCATTGATACTTAAGAAGAAGAAGATAGAGACTATTCAGAAGCCATGAGAGAAAGAAAGATGATTATTTTTTATCATTTGAACTGATAAGAAACTAGAGAGACCTCTCTTTTTTATAAGCAAGTAGACATTATTATTATTTTATTATATTGTCATTTTAATACTTTATTAATCCTACTGAATATTTTATTTTATGTTAGAATGCAATGCTATATATTATTAGTTAAAATCAAAATTAAACACTAATTTATATATTTTTTATTAATTTTTGAATTGGAAATTCATATTTTAACAGATTTATAATATTATTAAAAAAATTGTAATGAAAATATATAGGGTAAATGGTTTGACTTGAAGATATAACGACATTTAAGTATATACGCATCTATAATAGTATAATTTTGCAAGTGGAATTAAATGAGAAAATGAAACATAAATAAATAATTCATAGTGCTAAAAGCTCTTGTGGAAGATGCAAGACCATGATTTATGAATTTTTTTATTATTAACATTTAACCAATAATTTTTGAAATCCAATTTTAATATTTTAAAATTAGATTTGACATGCAGAAATGTTCTATTGAGAAACTTTTGAATTTTAATTTTACGCACGAGTTTTATGAATTTTTTTTGATGTATATTACACTTTTGATAGTATTTAAAGTTCATGTTGATTACTATTATTTAAAATCAATGTTACTATAAAATCTAAAATCGTTAGATTTAACATGTAGAAATATAAATATTTTATTGATTGATTATGGCTAAAAATTTTCTTGTTATATATTAGAAAATGGTTTAGTTTAACTGATTTATAAAACTTAAATGATTATGAATAAGAAAGATGGCATTGTAATCTCCGCCTTTAATTAATAGTTTATTGTCGTTGTCATTAGTAATAGACTGAGAATTACACAATTGAAAATCCAAAGTAATCAACCAAATGTGAACAGCTGGATTTGAAATAGTAGTATATATCTTATTTATATTTATAGTATAAAATAATACGGTGGATAATTTAAGCAAATGGTTATAAATAAATGAGAGAGAGATAGTTAGTGTAATACTAAATAATAACACTTGTTAATTGTGGACATGTTTATATCATCAGTGCAAGCAAGTGTCCTCAGATAGATCATACAAATAGATATGTGTTAGACTATTGAGTTGAGATATATAAGAGCAACAATTAACATGAGACTAATCACGAATAATGAAGAAACTTAGACTTCTACTACTTGCTTTTGGGATTTTGGGTTGGAGTATAAAGATCAGAGAGATACAGACAAAACTCGTACCTCTGAAGTTCTCTATCCCCAAGACGACGACTACTGAACCGAAGGAATCTCTCTCTCGAGGTTTTGAAATCTCTGACCTCTTCTCTCCTAAAGCTCCTCGTTGTGCTACTCGATGGAGAGAGCTTTTAGGTCTTAAGAAGCTTGTTAACACCAAATCACAACGATATAATCTCATAGCAATAAGTATATAAGTAAAAACTTTATCAAACATAAGTTCAAATAAAAGTAAACAATTATTTTACAAAGACTATATAGCTCACAAAAATGAGTATATAACTCAAAAATATATAAATTAAAATTTAGCAAACATTAGTTCAAATACAAAAATCTAAACTTTACCAAATTTTAGTTCAAATATGGGTAAAAAATAAATTTACCAAAGGCCATACCTCACAAAAATGAATATATATGTCAGAAATATAAAATCTAAAATTTACCAAAGTTTTATTCAAATTTGGGTAAAAAAAGAATTTTTCAAAGCCTATAACTCACAAAAATGAATATATATGTCAGAAATATAAAATCTAAAATTTACCAAACTTTTATTCAAATATGGGTTAAAAATGAACTTTCCAAAGGCTATAACTCACAAAAATGAATATATATGTTAGAATTATAAAATCAAAAATTTACCAAACTTTAGTCCAAATATGGGTAAAAAATTAATTTTCCAAAGGCTATAGCTCACAAAAATGTGTATATAAGTGAAAAATATAAAATATAAAATTTACCAATTATTAGTTCAAATATAGGTGAAAATGAATTATCCAAAGGCTATAGCTCTCAGAAATAAGTATATATGTCAAAAATATAAAATCTAAAATTTACCAAACTTTACTTCAAATATGGGTAAAAAATAAATTTTCCAAAGACTATAGCTCACAGAAATGTGTATATATGTGAAAAATATAAAATATAAAATTTACCAAACATTAGTTAAAATATAGGTGAAAAATGAATTTTCCAAAGGCTATAGCTCAAAGAAATGAGTATATATGTCAAAAATATAAAATCTAAAATTTACCAAACATAAGTTCAAATATGGGTAAAAAATGAATTTTCCAAAGGCTATATACCTCACATAAATGTGTATATATGTCAAAAATATAACATCTAAAATTTACCAAACATTAGTTCAAATATGGGTAAAAAATGAATTTTCCAAAGGCTATAGCTCACATAAATGTGTATATATGTCAAAAATATAAAATCTAAAATTTACCAAACATTAGTTCAAATATAGGTGAAAAATGAATTTTCCAAAGGCTATATAGCTCACAGAAATGTGTATATATGTGAAAAATATAAAATCTAAAATTTACCAAACATTAGTTCAAATATGGGTAAAAAATGAAATTTCCAAAGGCTATACATCACAGAAATGTGTATATGTCAAAAATATAAAATCTAAAATTTACCAAACATTAGTTCAAATATAGGTGAAAAATGAATTTTCCAAAGGCTATAGCTCAGAGAAATGTGTATATATGTGAAAATATAAAATATAAAATTTACCAAACATTAGTTAAAATATAGGTGAAAAATGAATTTTCCAAAGGCTATAGCTCAAAGAAATGAGTATATATGTCAAAAATATAAAATCTAAAATTTACCAAACATAAGTTCAAATATGGGTAAAAAATGAATTTTCCAAAGGCTATATACCTCACATAAATGTGTATATATGTCAAAAATATAACATCTAAAATTTACCAAACATTAGTTCAAATATGGGTAAAAAATGAATTTTCCAAAGGCTATAGCTCACATAAATGTGTATATATGTCAAAAATATAAAATCT